>JAXBDA010000980.1:0-65069 GCA_036023075.1 Gaultheria prostrata
GACCCGCGAACTCATTTAACGTCTCCCTCTCATCCCAGCCGTTGGATTAGATCCAACGGCCACCGTTGGAGTCCGGATTTTACCCAATTTCCAGGCGCCTGGACTGGAAGGGGTTTGTATATATATAAACTAGAAAGATAAGAGTCTTAGAATATTTGCATTCATAGCAGACATAAAAATGAGAAAAAGGGCTAATCCCTGTAGTGTCCGGTATCCTGGGCATCTTCAATGACGAAGTGGCGAACGGATTGCGGGGAGTCCTCCATGACAACGAGATCTTCTTCTTGTTCAGCTCCTAATCTGGATAGATGATCCGCACATTGGTTGGCTTGACGGTAGACATGGGCAAGAGATGCCCGAGTTCGATTCATGAGAACTGTTGACTCATTGATTAAATGACAAAAAATAGCATCTGCCTATCTATAAAGTAAGAGAATTGGAAATCTAAACAAAAAAAAGACAAATGGCCCTGTTCGGTTAGGGGGTTTAGTTTTAGTTTAGTTTTGTTGACATCATCATTTTCCTCATTTCTCTCTCTATCTCTCTCCACTCATTACACCTTTTGACATCATCAAAATTAAACTAAACTACCAAACGAACACATAAGGAGCTCCGTAGAATTGGACATTGGATGGAGAAGAACTGGGGTGTCGAACGGGTATGGGTGATGTGGTGCCGAGCGTATTTCGGTCATCCGAAATTATTTTGGACAACCTAGATTTCTCCCAACCATTCCTCTCTCTTCTCTCTCTCTCTTTCTCTAAAATTTGAACCGTACAATATACTTTTAAATAGCTAAAATGCGCTCTCGGCGCCACGTCACTAATACCCCATCTGGCACCCAAATCCTTCTCGGATGGATGACCATGGCAAGGGCAAGACAAAAAATGTGACACTTAATCCTCGATAGAGTGACAGGTGGCTATCAGAGAACGTGTACCATGAGTGGCTTCATAATCCAAGAAATAAGTTTCCCAAAGTCACTTATTAATTAATTAAAAGTGTTTTCTAGATTTTCTCTCTCTTTTTTTTACGTCATTGCTAATCTATTAGTACATTGGGAAGGGGGAATGAGACTCGATCCCGAGATACAGTGTGGGACATCCAAAAGCTCTACCGTATGAGCTAGCCACCACTTACGATTTTGTCTTTGTTTAACTTATCGTGTTTGTTAGTTTTGCTTCAACTTTTGTGGATTATTGGTTTGTCTCGACGAGATAAATTAAAAAATAAAACCCTATGACAGAAACCTAATTTTTTTCAGAAATATACTAAAAGTTGAATATTTTCATCTATTTTTCTTTCAAAACTCAATAATTTTTTATTTTCCCTCAAACTAGAATTTACAAACTTAATAGCTTTCCCATAATATAATCAACATGGTCTTGTTTTAAAGTTAATGTTGACACATTTTCAATAATAATAATTTTGTATAACATAAAGGGAATATAAATATACTAGGGATTGCCCGTGCCTTCAGACGTAATTTAATGTTATCATAGTAAATAGCTCAATACTCTCGTACAACTTTTCACCAATTAACGAAACCAAGGGTCAGCGTAAAAATCCTACGAATTTTAAAAAATTTGCCCAATAACTAAACCGAGAGCTAATGAATAATGATATTGATTAACAGTTATGCACATTTGAAGATTAAAATCTTCATCCTCTAAAGTAGAGTATCATCCTCTACCAAACCCATCATTTAGTTGAGAGAAGACTGGCTTATTGACATTTTAGTCCCAAAAGTATTGCTCACGTGGCGTTTTGATCCGCAACATACCAATTGTAAACTAGAATTTTGTCCCCCAAAGTATTGCTCGTGTGGCGTTTTGATCCGCAACATACAAATTGTAAACTAAATTTCTGTCCCCAACACTTCAATTTTGCGTTTATAGGTTCCTGTTGCTAATGCTATCGCCTCTCTCCGTCAAATTGATTGGATAAATTGCAAATATTATCCTTAGGGTTTATATTTGCATAACAGTTAAGCCCCAATCCTATTTCTACAAGGTTTATTCAATGTTTTTCGCATTCGTTTGTTTTTCGTCAATTTTTTTTTAATTATTGGTTCGTCTCGACGAAAATAATCCAAAAAGTAAATTTTTTATCCAAATTAAATATTTTAAAATAAATTAAGAATATCTCTCGACAAAATCACCTCCAGTTTTTTCCCCCCTTTGAATATTATCAACCTACAGTCACTAACGGCAATGACATCTATAATGCCTACAATCCGTCGTCGCACAACCACAGAAAAGTATCTAATTCGGCCTCACACAGAGGCATCCAACTACCAATATCTCTCTCAAGTACACCACTATAAAGTATAAACCCCGACCACCATGACTATTGTTATGACTTTAGTGAACTTTTAAAAAAAATTGATCATAATTTATTACTTTTTATATTCCTACTCTCGAGGCGAACCAACAATCCGTAAAAAAAAATGAATGCAAACCTATGCGAAAAAAATTGAATGGGGACAAATTCCAATTGATAAAATGAGATAAAATCTAGTTTTGATAAAATTTACGCATTTATGGAGGTGTGATAAAATCACACTATTTTCCCAAATGATAAAATCTAGTTTTGATACACTCTATTATCCAAGGTCTTTATTTGATAAAATCTAATTTTGCTAAAATCATTTGAGGATCTTAGATTTTATCAAAATTAGATTTTATCTCATTTTATCAATTGGAAAATAATTAAAGCTTTTTTATTAGCCAAATAAGGCCCTAGCATATGTATGTTTTTTTTTATCCGAATATGTATATTTATCTATTTCTAAACCCTTTTATATAACTATGTACACACCACATAAAAATTCAGATAGAAGAACCATTTTACAGCATATAATAAATCTATATACACACATAAAGATAGACCTCCTCGGGCCAAGGGGACCCGTTAGTGACAACATGGGTGGCAAACATGGAGGGTTACAGGGCCTATGAGGTGGTGAGTTGAACGAGCGGCTATAGGGGGTTGAAGCTGCGGCAGAGGCATATGATGGAAGTTGGTGATTGCGGAGGTAAGGTGCTTACCGGTGGTGGGTGATAACAGAAAAATTCTTTTAATTATTTTTCGTAATTTATTAAAAAATAAAATTGATAATAATTTTTACTTTTTGGATTTCTCTCGTTGAGACGAACTAATAGTCCAAGAAAAATTTACGCAAAAAGAAACAAATGTGAAAAATATTTGAATAAACCTTATAAAAATTGGTTGGTTTATTAGCTTTTTGTGTTGATGTTTGTGTGAGAACGACCTGTCTTGAGATTCGAAATAAGTTGGCTTAAAAATAAGTTGGTTCAGTAGAATGGGGCTTTAATATGGTAGAGACCAAAACCGCACGCTAGTATATCGTTGGGGACCAAAAATATCAATATGCTAACCCCAATGGGTTGGCAAAGTGGTCTTGCATTGAGTCTCGGAGATTTGCTCTCACCTAAGGTCTCAGGTTCGATTTCCCTTGCCAGTAATCTCTTAGGGCTCGTTTGTTTGACCGAAAATAAAAAGATGAGATACGAAATCCCTTGGGATATGGGTGAAATATGAAATCTTTTGGATATTGCTCAGCAGCTCAGGATATGGAGAAAATCCATATCCGGTGTTTATGTTCACCGGGATATAGCCATTGGGAAACATTGTTTCAGGCATGCTTTTTTTTCCATTTTTACTTAACTCAATGGATAGGATTCCAAATGGCACCAAATAATGAATTTTGAATCCCACTCCATTCTAAGCCCAAATTTCACGTATGCGCAAACTGGCCAATGCATCCAATTATTAAAATAAAATTGTCCATAAGCTAGAAAATACTCGTGCTGTCAAATGGAGTTGTAGAGTATGGCTTGGAGATGGTCTAACTTATATCCAAACACCTCCCACTTTGCAAACTCGTCAACTCACGAACGAGTTCAATTCGAGTCACACTCATTTCCTTCTAACCCACCAAAACCCTTGCTAACCCTCGTCCCTGCTACTTCTCTCTCTAACCTTTGTGCATCCCTGCTCTCTCTCTCTCTCTCTCTGCAACCAATGTGGATCCACCGTCCACTCCTCACCAAAACCCTCCACCTCCGCTACTTCACCCACTCATCCGCCGCTGCCCTCATACAACCCCCCGAAATCCCCATCCTCCACGACTTCCCCAAACCCGACCCCAAGTATGCGGAGACCATACGAGCCGTCCCACGCGCCGCCTCCGGCAAGAACATCTCCGCCAAGGAACGGAAGGCGGGCCGAGTTCCGAGCATCGTCTTCGAGCAGGAGGACGGCCAGCACGGCGGCAACAAGCGCCTCGTCTCCGTCCAGACCAATCAGATCAAGAAGCTCGTGACCCACCTCGGACGCTCGTTCTTTTTATCCAGACTTTTTGATCTCGAAGTTCGGCCCGATTTCGAGTCGGAAGATGTCATCGAGAAGGTTCGCGTGCTGCCCCGAAAGGTAATGCCTTTCGGGTTTTATGTGGGAATATGTGTTGATAAATCGGGCAAATATTACAACGCATCGTTTCACATGGTTTCTTAATTGTATAGTTGAGCACATCTCCGTATATTCAACATTTGTACGTAGATTTCCAATTGTGCAGCTGAGTACATCCACATTTTTACTCGGTTTCCTAACTGTGTAGTTGAGTACATCCACATTATTACTCCGTGGTTTCGCAATTGTGTGGGTGAGTACATCCCCATTTTTACGTGTTTTTCCAACACCACCCTGTAGTAGAGTACATCCGCATTTTTAGGTGGTTTCCCACCGGTGTAATCGAGTAAATCGACTGCTCACAGCAGTTTCTATTTTGTATCAGATGGAGAATGGACTTATAATATAGGTTTAATTCATCAATTACTGTAATAATTTCGTCAAGGTCGAACCCTAAATCGTCACGAAGCGTATATTAGACTGAATCAGGCTGTAGTTAGTGAACTGCAAGTTAGACTAAATAAAGCTTTACAAACCCAACAATAGAAGGGATTGTTGGGTTTGTATGGCGATTCCAATTATAGAAATTGTTTTGAATTTTGGGTGTATGGCGATTCCAAAAGAAGGGATTTAAGGTTGAATTTCAACAACTATAAGGGAGGCTTTTTTGTAGAAGGGGTTTGTGAAACTAGTGTGGAAGAAGAATTTGAGGTATACGTCACCTATCATGCCTTAACAATTTCAAATCCCATATGAGAAGACTCCTAGATTAAATACCAAACTTGAGTTATTCTAGCCATATCCCATATGGAGCCTGAATGTTGTGATTTCTGACCAGAAATGTGAGAAACAATTGTATTTAGAATTCAATACATATTGAAACAACCAGTGGGGAAATATCAACAAGAGCAGAAAAGAAACTGAGAATCATGAGTTAGGTGTATGATATATCTCCATCTCTCTCAAGCAGTTCATTTCAGTAATATCTACAATAGTTGGCTACTTCTGTGGATGGTACTCCGTGTTGTAAGTTTATGGGTATTCGGGTTTTATAACATTTGGTAGTGAAACTTTATCCTTAGTTGAAAGAAGTACTTGACAGTAGGTGTAGCTGCCTGACGGTGAAAAATGAATGCCACCACTGATATTACAGGTGCTTATCATGCTTGCAAAGTTCGTGGTATGTCAAGTGAAAATCCTACTGAAAAGTAAGACCTGATGCAATAGATTAAAAAAGCAGGGACTTTTTGCACATCGATTCATGTTAAGTCAATTTTTTTGAGTTTCGACATACAGTCTCCTCTGTAAAAGTGGAGGCTTCAATTTGTGTAATTTACTAGACGTCTGCTTCGTTGGAGATTATGAACGTGTCCCTAAATTGTGCGGTGTGATTTACTTATTTGTTTATCATGTAGTCGGGATTGTCCCCTAATTAACATGACAGTATGCTTGCTGAACTATGGCATATCACAATTCACAGCAACAGTTTAAAATTTCATCTTGGACTATCCGAGTCAAATTTGCATATAGGCTGTCAAATGATGGGACTTCAGCAGTTTAGGCCACAGACTTAAAACTATGCTAGTGTGTGTGATAATGGAGTTCATGCAAATTTCTGATAGTTTGAATTTAGTTTCGGTATTGTTTACTACTCCCTCCGTCCCAATTTAAATGTTCCCTATGGGAGATCGTGCAAGTTTGACCTTAAAAAAATATCTAGAAATATGTTTTCTTTTAAAATCAAAACCACGACTTTACGTAGGGGGCATTTAAAATGGGACAGAGGGAGTAATTTCTTCTAGTTTTGAAAATTACTCTACACTTGTAAGATGGATTCATGATCTGAATTCCTCCAAAGTTTGCCCTCTTTTCTGAATTGTCTCCTCTAATTGTGTCAGCTTCATCTGCATGCGGGTACAGATGCAGTACTCAATGTGACCTTCATAAGGGCCCCATCACATGCATTGTTGAAGGTTGAGGTTCCTCTTGTTTTTAGAGGAGATGACATTTCGCCTGGACTGAAAAAAGGTATCGTGAAGAGTTCCCTCACATGACTTGTATGAAGGTTAAATTTTTTTGTTTATAAGCAATATCTGGACAACAGGTGAAGCTTTTCTTGTCTTGTCTTTGTAAACTCTCAAGTTGCTTGGGTGTTAATTTTGTTTTCGTGTGAAAGTCTCTACTGTCAAAGTTACATGTAACACAACCGTGAGTAGCGAGTAGTGAGCTGATGCTTGTTGTGAAGATTTTTTTAGTACGTATGTGCTTTTCCACTTGTATGGCTTCTGTGTTTGCCAACAGTTTGAATACCCTGCTTGTTTTAATGTAGGGGTTGTATTGGAAACATAGGCTTTCTACAATTGGCTGCACACACTTCTCAAGTGATGTTCTCAAGATGAGTTGCATGTTTAAACTGATGTTGTATTGGCTTCCAATCTTAGAGAATTACTAACTAGGGTTAATCAGAAGAGTGACTTCTTCCAATATTGCATTTTTTTGGGGACTTCTATTTTTCTTTTCTCATGCAGTTTCTGTGCTAAGCTTCGAGTAATGTATCTGGATTAATCTAAACACTTTCTCATGCAGAGTGTTAATCAGGAGGAGCAGGATTTGAGTAATGTATCGGAATCAAGTAGCCAGATTCAAGGAAATTAGCAAGACGTAGACACCAGATTCCTTGAATCTGGCTACTTAAATCCTATACATTACTCAAATCCTGCTCCTCCATAGGCTTTTGTTCTTTCTGCCCATCCCTCATTACGTTGTTTTCGTTTTTTCTTCTTTCTTTTCATTTTTTGGTCGGCTCATATTACCCCGTTGTCAATTCAATCTGTGGCATATTTACGGAAACTTCTTCAACTTGCAGGTGCTTATTTGAACATAATCAAAAGGACGGTCAAGTACCTGTGCCCTGCAGATGTCATCCCTCCCTATATCGACGTTGATCTGAGCGAGTTGGACGTGGGCCAAAAGTTAGTGATGGGAGACCTTAAAGTTCATCCGGATTTAAAGCTTATTCAGTCAAAAGAGCAACCTGTCTGTAAGATTATGGGATCGAGAGTTTCTGATCAACAAAAGAAATCTAAATAATCACCTGATTTCAATTTTTTTTGTTCTCCCTTTTTTGGAATAGCCCTGCTAACAAAATCTGCATCTGGGCATGAGACATCAGCAAGCTAATACATGTTAGGCCTGCGTCGTGATTTTGTTTGATTTATGTAGGGGGATAGCATTACGGAGTAATAATGTTGTTTGTGCTTTATTTCGTTTAGTTCTTCTTTTCGTTGGTGAATGAATTTGGCAGTGGATTGTAATTTATTTCGGGCATGGCTCAAGTTGTGCTGGTTTTCGATGAGGCTGCCCCTGCCTGGGAATTGGTATATGGCTCTCTCTGGAATTTTTGGACCATGCACTATAAATAAGGTCCTTGTTGGAGATAAGCTTAACTGGTTAACCCTTACACAAAAGAATAGTATGGAGGACCCTCATTAACACATACCATGTAATCCTAAAGACGAGAACACGAACACCGCAACACAACTAGTATGGTTGGTTCGTTACTCTCCATCTTCCAAGGGGGGGAGGGAGGTCCTGAGAGCGAGTCTTCGAGGAAGTGCTCTAACCACTAACCATTAGCCCCAAACATACTCCCGCTTGCAAGAAGAAAAAAAAGCGGAGAACGCAGCCTATAGCTCAAGTTTATATACTTTACCCCTTCGAATTGAATTTATGCGTTCAACATCAGATGGTCCTTGACCGAAAGCCTGCTTCCATGCACAGATGAACACATAGATGAAGATCATGTAAATTCATTTCCTTTTCCGTACATTTTACCCCGGCGAACTTTTAAAGTAACGCTTTTGGACCGAACCTCCTGGAGTTCTCACCCCTAGCGGCGCGTGTGTTTGAGTGAGGGCCGAGGTGAGGTGAAAAAAATCAGATGGGTGATTCTATTTGCAACCCCTTTTTTTTGCTATATACAATCCAATTGCTACATGCAACCCAGATGAGATGGCAAAATTTCATTTTTGCTAAATAGAACTCACAAAAAAGGCCCTTACTATATGACCAATTTCGGATATTAACTCCCGAAAAACGCCAATAAATTCGGATATTAACTCCCAAATTGTATACCAATTTTCGGATATCAACTCATTCGGGAGTTAACTCCTGAAAAATGTCATTAAATTCTGATATTAACTCCCAAATTGTAAAACAATTTTCGGGTATCAACTCATTCCCGAAAATCACTAAACTTTTCGGGTTTTAACTACTGAAGTAAAATGATAAATTCAGGAGTTACCTCCCGAAGAAATCCTAAAGGGAGGGGCAAGATAGTCTTTATGCATTAGGAAATTTTGTTCAAAACATGATTTATTTTACCGGGTTGTATATAACAAAAACCGGATTTCGAAAGATTAAAAAACTTAACATGTGAATTGTGCAACTAGATGTGCATAAGTCAAACAATAACTGTTGTTATTTTTTGCCAATGCATACACACAAGATCAGAGCTGCATATAATAAGATTTCATTGCTGCTGTATATTGCAGAAAAAGAAAAAAGGAAAGAGGAAGAAGATCCTTTTTTCATAAAAGCGTCGCACTACATATGCTACACTACTCTCAGCTAGTTGCTCAAATGAACTAAAATCCTATTGATCAAAGCCTCTTTTCTCCCAGTGACGGGAAGCTTGTGCGCTGCCAGGCAGTACTTCAACTCGACCATCGTGACTCGTGAGAACGAACAAGGAAGAAAGTATTCTTTTCCATATTTATCATGGGATAAAGTTGTGAAAAGAAATGCCGAGATGATACTTTATCCAAAAATAATAACCGAAACAAAATAGAAGTTTTGTCCATTTGCATTATTTGTTTAACCTAGACTGTAACAAATTCAAAGCAGTAAAGTATATAAAACTGTTAAAGGCACCAAATAAAATTTGACAATCTGGAAGAAGTTTAGCTATTCATGACCTTGTAAAAGAACTAAAGCCAGAAAAGGGATTTTTAGAATCAAATCAAAACAAGGAGAAGGAAGGCTAACAATAATAGAACCACCTCATCACTAGGAAAGAGAAAGGTTGATGGCCTCAGGTTGTGGTAGTCTTTTAAGCAACTCAATGGCTTGAAACCTAGAAGACAAAGATCTCCAGTTGAAACTCTCTTGATTTCCGAAAGTTCCTCAACTGAAAGCTTGATATCTTCACTGAAAAATGAGCAGACAAAATCAGATGAATGGTAAGTTCATGACATGATGAGGCAGTCATTATACAAATCAAAGACATGACAAGTAGGAGATGCTAATATAATGGAAGATTAACCTCAAATTCAATAAGCCAAGTACACAAGCATGAAAAATACATGCTTCTGACAGTGTATGAAATGTCCTTTGTATGTTGCCCTAACTTGGTCTCTTCTTTTGGACCTTCGTATCACTATTGTTGCTCATATGCAGATGTTTTATGATAACAAAACAACAATATATATTGCTAACGCCTAATGATCACGTCCTTCATGAACATTCTAAACATGCTCAGGTTGATTTTCACTTCATTCAAGACGAAAATTGACACTCCTTACATGCATCCCGATGATCTTGGGTGCTAGTCTCTCGAAGCCCCTAGCCTGATCTCATTTTTAGCAGATTTCCTTCGAGTTGGACACTTTTGATCTTTACACTCTAGCTTGAGGGAGAGTGAGCGTTAGAGAGTGCTTTTATCTCTTCTTTCTATCTTATGCGTTTTCTTCCAATTTTCTCTAGATATTACAACAAACAAGTACCATGGTAGGGGCCCTTTTTGTTCCTAAGTCCTAACCTATTTTGTCTAATCTACTCTTCTAAACTCAACCGTTCATTTTATGTAATTCCCTTGTATGTTAACGAATAGTCTAGTAAAGAAATGAGACTTAAAAGTCAGACAAGATAATGGAACAAAAAAATGGGCAGACTCCACTGTCTTCCAAACAGAGATCCAACTATGCTTTTTATCGGAGTGACCCAACTATGTTGAAAACACTACTATATCACTTGAAAGCATATCATGGCTGGATCAAATATAGGGTGGGATCACCTGCTAGTGCAATTATCTTGATCTACAAGAACAAGATACCGCTCTTTGAGAATGGATAACTAAGCGAATTCCAAAGATTAGTTTTGGCAATTAAAATGGTAACCTCGATCTTGGAGACCTTCCGACCCCACCGACAATGACAATAGAGCTTCAATCCGATTAATTGTTAACAAGTTCCTGATCGCAATTTGTGAGGGTCTTCTCGCAGATGATATAGCCTTGGTTAATAATAAGCTAAAGATTTCACTTAGGAAACTACATAGATTAATGGAATTGTTTACTAGCTGTGAACCTCGAAAATGGATTAAAATAACAGAAGATTCTGTGATTAGTTAAGAGTTAAAAATATCCGATTCAAGTAGGCAAGTTGAGTGAAAGATGGTTGGTTTGTGTTCCAAGCACTGATAGTGGCTTAGCCTAATAAATTGGCAATTACAACCCAAGAAGTAACATGTAATTGACCAAAGAATTGGACTTGGACTTGGAAACATCTTATTTTCCAATAGAAATGTTGACCTACTACGACACCAGATATATCGCAAAAACTTTTTAGTGTACTTGATGGAACATGATAGAGTATTCTATTGGCCTTTGACAGAAATAGAACTTTAAACAAAATAAGCACAAAATACATGATAACAATGTCCAATATTATTAATATGTCAGAAACCATGTCTAATTGGGCACTTACAAGAAACTATGTCATATACCCGACAAGATTTCAGATCTATAATACCCAGGACCAGAAAACAAATGGACAATGAATTTGACAAGCATAGCCATTGATGTAACAACACTTACTTCTTGCAAGATTGGAAACGCTTTGCAGGCTCCTGAATTAAGGCACCAGCATCCGCGCAGAGAAATGATCTTTCAGACTGCACAATGTCACGGGGCAGAACTAGAGTCAAGTTATTTCTTACAACCACCTTACCACTCGAAAACATTAAATGACATAAAAAAGAGCCAAAAGATTTTTATGAAAATCAAAGAGAAAACTTTCAATTGAGTATGTATCACCCCAGATCGAGCATCTTCAAAATATCAATTTTAAAAAACTTCACTCGTAACAGATATTATGCTTTAGTCATGACCATGACAGTAATTAGCGGGTGTAAGAGTTTACTTATGAGTTTTGCTAAGCAACGGAATCATTGTATAAAGTACATGACATGGAATTTGGAAGCTGAATAATGTGTTTGCCAAGCTTTGAATGACTTTCTATATTTACTGGCCCAAGCTTGTATTTCATGCAGTCTAACTTAAGGTAGAACAAGAATAACAAAGTTTATTTAAGTTTTTAGTAATAGGAGATGTTCGTAGTTCAATGAAAGAAATAAGTTTGAGATTCTTATCCATCGAGATCAAATCAAGTCAAATTTTAAGGTTACATGGTTGCATCGAGTAGTTAGTTCCTAGTCCTTTACCCATATTCTTGGGCTTCTCTGCCTGACATAAACCTATGTCTCTGCAATTCGTGTTCTATAATTTGACACATTCTGCCTAATTTTTTTCTTCCCTCGACAGATGAAGGGACACTGATCTGGTCACAGATGCGTCTAGAACCTTTCGAGGCATTGTGCTCGTATATCCCACGCAACGTACATATATACAGGACACATGCACATCGAACGATTTGAAACACAAATGTGTACGAATTTGTGTTCCTCTGTGTACATCCATAGCATTGTTTAATAGTAATTATCTTATGAAGCTGGAATCATTTATTCCTCTCACCCACACTTTCCTAAAAACCAACATTTTCTACATAATCAAAACACTTAAAGCGGATACACAATTTATTAGATTAGTGGATTTGAGTTCTAGATTTCTTCTATTTCTCTCCCGGACCACTCTACAATCACACATTCTTGTGGGATCCATACACTTATACATGAATGTGTGGTTCTGAAGTGGTCCACAGTATCACCTAGTAGTGCCCGGACTAATGAATTATTACTCCAAGTTCCCTATATGGTGAATGGGGTGTAATAGTAATCGAAAACCAATCACATGGGATCATGTTAGGAGGCATTAACATGTCTGATACACGGGTCGTTTCCGTAGGCTGACAATATGCTACCGTTTCATGCATTTCTTGCAGAATTTGGTGAATAACTTGATCTCAGTTGGCTCGGGTAGAGAAGCAGCATTTTCTGCTGCAGTTTTGGGAGACAACGCTCTGATGGAGAAGGAATGGCAGGAGACGGGCATGCTTGCTGAGGCTGTCCTTCATGCCCACATGTATAATGAGTTATTGATGCTATGCAGACTGACGAATTGAATCTTATTGATGCTGCTGATGCTACTGCACAATCTGATATTGCTCACAAAGCTCTTAAGAGATTAGCAGCTGCAGGTTCAGTAAAGGGAGCCTTGAGAAGTCATGAGTTAAGAGGACTAGCGTTACGGCTTGTGAACGCAAGAATCAGAAAATCAACAAAAGCTAACATATGCTTGGTATAGGAAATGGAACAAACACTATAAGCACTGAAGGAAAGAATAAAAACCACACAGTGAAGCCAAGAGGTTACCCATGAGCTACGAGAACATTTGATATGCATAAAGGGAATGAGACATTATAACAGAGGGGGAACGTATGGATGCCCATTCATACTACACCATTTTGTGTCGTGGCCACATTTTTAAACAATTGCAAATGCAGTATTAATATACTGTGAGGTTTTCTGGTATCATAAGAACTATACGTATACCCAATGGAACACAATGACACATAATATGTTACTCGGTATATATAGAACAGTATATAGAGTAACCATAGCTGTCGCCGTATCGATGGGTTCATGCAACATTTGCCTATTTGCTTCCTAGATGAACAAAATGGGTTGTATGCAAAAAATAACCAAAGCATTCCCTTGATTGCACCAAAAAGCTCAAGTCAACAGTTTGAAAAAGAAGGAGAACATACACTAAGCCGCGTCAACTCCCCATGATTTGCAAGGCGTAACGCGAGTCCTCTTAACTCATGGCTTCTCAAGGCTCCCTTTACTGAACCTGCAGCTGCTAATCTCTTAAGAGCTTCGCGAGCAATATCAGATTGTGCAGTAGCATCAGCAGCATCAATAAGATTCAAATCGTCAGTCTGCATAGCATCAATATGCTCATTATACATGTGGGCATGAAGGACAGCCTCAGCAAGCATGCCCGTCTCCTGCCATTCTTCTCCATTAGAACGTTGTCTCCCAAAACTGCAGCAAAAAATGCTGCTTCTCGACCCGAGCCAACTGAGATCAAGTTATTCACCAAATTCTGCAAGAAATGCATGAAACGGTAGCATATTGTCAGCCTAAGGAAAGGACCTGTGTATCAGACATGTTAATGCCACCCAACAAAAAAGCATCAGATTTTAAGCTATTCAGTCATGGCATTGGTGATAATTATCGGCATGTGAACGCAAGAATCAGACAATCAACAAAAGCTAACATATGCTTGGTATAGGAAATGGAACAAACACTATAAGCACTGAAGGAAAGAATAAAAACAACACGGTGAAGCCAAGAGGTTTTCTGGTATCATAAGAACTATAAGTATACCCAATGGAACACAATGACACATAATATGTTACTCAGCATATATAGAACAGGAAATAGAGTAACCATAGCATGTCGCCGTATCAAGAGGCAATTTTGTATGTTTATATACTTTTTCTTCTTCTTTTTGCTCAGAAGGCAAATTCACCCATTATGGCAACAACGAAAATGAGTGGAAAACTCTATTCATGCAGAAAATTAGTGAAAATCGTGATCAGCATTTTAGAATTGAGTTAATAGCTAACCTTCTAATATTAATCTACAGCATAAATTTGACTATTTGATGAGGACAGAAAAGAAATCAGACGAAGATAAATTGCAGAATATGTAATTTAAGTTTTATTTGGAGTGATTATTAGGGAG
This sequence comes from Gaultheria prostrata, assembly GCA_036023075.1. Classification (NCBI taxonomy): domain Eukaryota; kingdom Viridiplantae; phylum Streptophyta; class Magnoliopsida; order Ericales; family Ericaceae; genus Gaultheria; species Gaultheria prostrata. The sequence goes on from JAXBDA010000980.1 coordinate 14,422, forward strand.
TGAGGCATCATACATGGGGGTTCAGAGCATTGCCTTGTTAAGAAAGCTCTTTGACAATTAAGGTATGTCGGCTGATGAAGTGCTTTGCAAGCGCGACCTCACCACTTGTAGCATGATACTTTCACAATACTATAGAGGAGAGAGCTTGTGTAGCAGGTATAAATTACAGGGAATTTGAAGACCGCCTATGATAAGTGACTGCGGAATGCAGTTAGACTAATACAAGTTCAATTAAGTGAATGAAAATTAATCTCATAGAAAAACTGAATGAAAATTAAACTACTGATATTAGAATTAGTGCAAGATTCGTAGGCTTGGTCAAGCGGGTGTACATGGCAAGACGCCTCATGCTTATGCAGTTCTCTGTAAATGAAGTAATAAAATATACAAAGAAAGGAAAAGGCATAGGACCAAACAATTTATGCAAGAGTGGGGAAGCCAGGAAACTCGAGAGAAAGAACAGATAAGACTAAAGTCAGCTGGAGCTTGAAAGTCTGTTAGATCAATTAATCCTAGAACCGCATTTAACTTGATGGGATTAGGTAAGTCTAACAGGTAATATTCAAGCATAGGTAATGATTCGATATGAATTTCATCATGTAAGCTAATTTTTGTGTCAGTAGTCAGCAATGTACAATAACAGGAACAAGAATTTCAAAGAATGGGACTTTTAGTTCATGTTAAGGGAAGCTGAGGATATCTAGTTGTCAAATCCCAGGGGTAGAAAGCGTCCAAACATGTCTAGACTATAGATCAAGAGTTAGAGCTTTCCCATACCACTAAGATATGTGCGTGAAATTGGGAAATTGACAGGGATTATTCAATGTATGAATATATACTGTAGTACCTTTAAAGTGACATTGGTCGCAGAATCAATGTGAACCAGAGATGCAGCCAAAAATAGTACATATAGCATTAATTTATAGACATCAAGATCTAACCAAACATAGTTTAGTTGAAGCTAGGATATTACCTTGGACCTTCCTATAGCATTATATCAATATGGCATTAAAATGCAGTACCAAGTAAAAGAAGAAGAATAGTGCTACAATACCTTCTATTCTGCAGTGATATCTACTCGGATAGCATGTGACTTGTGAGGCATCTCATCAGATGCCACCAGGGCTCAATATCCAGCTGCTTCATGCTTGATGCGGCTTAAGCATCTTCATTTTTCATTCCATTTCTTTGATCAGCCTCTCCTTCCGAACGACAATTGAATTCTACTCGTCAATACTGGAAGATCTCTTCTTAGAATTTTTAGAACAGCTTCTTAGAGGCTTTTTCTTTAGTAACTTCTTGTCTCTAATGCCATCAAATAGCAGTTCATATGCATAATAAGTTATATGACTCTTCTTCAACAAGTCTTCCAGAACAATCTTCGGTGCTGCTACCTCCTTTTTATCAACCTCAAAAATTGTGTTAACGATCTCAGGGACAATACCCTTCTGCACCATAAGGTGTACTATACCAATGGTCTTATGTACTCTATTTTTCAGACACAGGCAATTTATTACACGTCCAAAGGTTGCCAATGATGGAATGAACTCCTTCTTAATATTGTCAAGAAGAAAATTGTAGGCAGAATCAACATTATCCGTTTTGCAAAAGCCATCAATCATGACTCGGTCAGTGTAGTTATCTGGGGGACAACTATTGTCAATCATCTCAAGAAAAAGATTTTGCGGCATGCCCATATTTAGCTTCTCACAAAACGCGTTTAGCATTATATTGTATGTGGCTGTTGTATGCAAAAGATTATATTGTAGCCCCATTCTTCTGAACAGCTGGTAGGCTCCATCCACATCCCCATTATCACATAACCCAGTCATCAGAGTGCCAAAACAAACAACATCTGGAGCCAGACCCTTGGTTTCCATTTCCTCAAGTAAGCTCATAGCTTCTAATAATTTCCCGTCATTGCTTAAGCTTTCCATGAATATGTTATATGTGATAACGTTAGGAACACACCCTTTCTCCACCATTACGTTGAAAGTTTCCCTAACATCATCAGATTTTGCAGTTTTGCAGAGGCCATTTAACACTGAGTTATATGTAACCACATCGGGCGTAACATCATGGTCCCACATGCTATTGAGTATATCAATTGCACTGTCCATCTTCAACTGTTTACAGTAGCCACCAATCAGTGTGTTGAAGGTGAAAATGTCGGGAAGAAAACCTTAGGCCATAGCATCACTCATGAGAGTATGGGCATCAAGTACACAACTCATCTTGCACAACCCGTTTATAACTAAATTATAAGTCCATATATCCTGTTTGCAACCATTTTCTGGCATTTCGTTCATAAGTTGCAAGGCTTCTAGGATTAGTCCCTGTTGGCACAACCCTTTAATTAATGTGTTGTAGATGATACTTTTAGGCTTCAACCCTTTCCTCAATGCCTCGTTAAACACACTCATTGCCCTTTCTACATCACCATCTTTGCATAGCCCATTAACTATGGAGCAATATGTAAATTCATCGGGCACAAACCCCTTGAAAACTGCAGCATTAAGAATCTTATCTGCATTTTGAACCATACCCAGTTTGCAAATTGCAATACCCATCAACAATGCTACTGTATGTGAAAGCGTCAGGCTCAAGCCCCTCATTCACCATTTTTTGTAAATAGCTCTCAGCTTCTGAAACCCTAAAGTTCTTGGACAAGCCACGTATAAGTGTGTTATATGTGATAACATCAGGACTTAAGCCTTCCCTTTTCACACTATCCATCATGCTAGCAGCCTCCTTGAGTTGGCCTTTTCTGCAAAGCCCTTGAATGAAAATATTAAAAGTGAACAAATTAGGAGACACACCTCTTTTCAGAACCTTGTTTAGAAGTCTTTCACTTTGTTGGATATCACCTTTTCTACTAAGCGTGCTCATAAGCATATTAAATGTGGTAACATCAGGATATGTTTCACTCCTAAGCATGTCATCAAACAATTCATATGCCTCATCATGGAAATTCTCTTCATACAATCCAACAACAACCGTGCAGTTTCAACTGCATTGATTGCACACCCATGGGAAGGCATGTTCTTTAGGAGCCATAAAGCGGCATGTGGCCTACTTGTCCTGCAAAGGGATTTTATCCTAATTGTGAATGTATACACATCAGGCACGATCCCTTTATCTCTCATTCTCATATACACTTTGTGGGTTTGATCGAAATACCCATTTTCGACCAAGATATTCATTATCGTATTATATGAAGAAACAGACGGCTCGCAGTTGTAAAAATCCATTCTCTCAAACACATTGACTGCTTCTTGAACCTTGTGTTTTCTACCGTAATTTTTCATTGCTCCAATATACACTCCTTCCAACAAACGATTGTGTATATTCAATCTCATTTCTGCAAGGACTTGTTCCATTGCCTCGAACTCCCCATGAAAACCAAGCTTGTCAACCATGCATTTGTATGGCAAAAAATTATACACTCCTTCCAACAGAATTTGCTGATGTCACTTGTTTTTCACTTCTTAATTCCCAGATTACCCCCAAACCCTTGTTTATACTACTCATCCAAACTTGGTGCTCGTATTAATAGATGTGGAACTGTTGTTTTATCACGAGTTTGCCACGATTAATACGTTAGGGCAGAAAAAGAGTGATTGAAATTACAATAAAAAAAATTATACTGGGTAGCAATATTTTTATCTTCTTCGATTACTTTTCGATTCCGATTTCATTTTCGTTTCAGAATCATGCAATCATGCGTAGAGAAGTTCAAATTTTTCAAATTATTCAATTTGGATGGTCATTTTTTTTATTTTCACCTCATTGGCAATAGTGAAAAAATTCTTGCCCCTTATAGCTAAGATACATATTATGAAGACTTTCCATATAATGTAACAAAGAAGATTCGCACTGATTTCAAATTCTGGGCAATTTCTAAGTATATATGGGTAATTTATTTCAGGCATGACTCAAGTTGTGCTAATTTTCTATAGAGGCTGCCCCTGGGAATTGGTATATGGTTCTCTCTAGAATTTTCGGACCATGCATTTTAAAAAAGGCCCTTGTTGAAGATAAGCTTAACCCTTGCATAAAAGAGTAGTATGGAGGACCCTCATTAACCCAATTATGTAATCCTAAATCAGATAACACAAACACCACAACTAGAAGAGAGGCAGGTTCTGAGAGTGAGTCCCTATGGAGTCAGTCCTCTACTCCCGTTGTAGCCACTAACAATTAACTCGTAACATTCCATCGTTTATGAAAAGAGAAAAGGCGGAGAACACGGCTTGATTATAGAAACTGATGACTGCATTTCCATACCAGTACAATTGTGTCCAAGATAAAGGATAAGATGATGCCATAATTACTCTTTAATTGTCTCTAATGGATTGACTGAAAGCCTGCCTCCCTGTCGAATGCAGGTTACAAAGGGGTGAACATAGAGTTGAAGATCACGTAAATTCATATTCTTTTCCAGAAATCATATCAGTTGAACATAGAGTCGAATGCAGGTCACTTACATCAGTTGAATGCTTTTGGACCGAACCTCCTGAAATCATACCTACCATGCGCGGTAAACGCAGATGAAAACCACCATCTATTGTGATTGGTTCAACTGATGTGAGGTCGGTCCAAGGTGAGGTGAACAAAAACTCAGATTCAAGAACTCAACTGTTGTCAGACAGTTAAACGAGACAAACAGTTGTCATTTTTTGCCAGTGCGTACACACAAGATCAGAGCTGCATACACACACAGATTTCATTGCTGCTGTATATTGCAGAAGGAAAAAAAAAAAAAAAAAAGGAAAGAGAGAAGATCCTTCTTCCTAAAAGTGTCGCACTACCTATGCTATGCTGCTCTCAGCTACTTGCCCAAATGAACTAAAATCCTATTGATCAAAGCCTCTTTTCTCCCAGTGACGGGAAGCTTGTGTGCTGTCAGGTAGTACTTCAACTCGACCGTCGTTAAATCCTTCAGCTGCAAAACATACCCATATGTCACAAACAAGGATTATGAACCAGATATATATATAAAAGGCCACGAACATCTTTAACTTCTGAGATTTCAGGCAATTTACTTGACTATCCTTTCCGCACGCTAAAAACCAATTCAAGGCGAACCAACTTATTATAAAGCCAGTCCCCTTGTTCCCAAACCATTCCCTAAATTACCCTATCTCTCACAACTCCATGTGGGATATTGATATCGATTCTTTCGTGTGAAAAAGGTTCAACAAATCACTGATGATCCAAAGGAGAAATTCAGAACAATGCTTTACAGTTTAATTTACCTTTTTTTATCTTTTTACCGTTGTGAGTGCTCATTATTGAGATGCTCTGGACCATGAATGAAGGAAGCATGGTAATGAGCACATAAATTAATTTGGGTCTTTAGGCCTGCCCTCCCTGATGCCTTTCGGCTTTGATTTGAGGGTATGGTTCTGCAGCAAAACGTCCATGTAGCTCCTCGGTTCTTGGAGGTTTAAGGGGGCCACTTTTTCAGTGGTACTCTGAGAGCAGCCACTTTGTGCATATTGCCAAAGGTTAGGTCTGTCTCCAATCGTCCCCCGCCCATACCCCCAATGATTGGGGACTAGATGGGTTCTGTTATTGTTGTTGTTGTGTATCTTTTTACCGTTGTCCTTTTTGTTTCAATTTTTTTTTTTTACCGTGGTAGTGCTTCAAATGAAAGTAACAAAGGGATAGTTCCTTTATATGATGGCATTGGTGTAAAAGGCCATCTTTTCCCATTTCATCCTGAAATTATCCATTTCTAGCCTATTCTCAAAGATGAAAACCGGTCCTCAATTTGAATTAGGCATCCTACTTGACAATCAATACCACCAACTCGTGCAACTACTTCCAAATTCAATAGCCGTAAGCTGTTCAGAATAACTCCATAAAATGTCACCTTTCCATTGTCCGCAAGGTCGGCCCAGTCGTAGTTTGTACACTCCTGGACAGCATTTTCAGCAATCGCTTTCCTTTTTTTGGAAGCCTCACTAACTTTCCCATTGGTCTCAAACTCCTTTTCTTCATCATAGTTTTCACCGTAGATGGAGTGCTTAAACTCTTCCAAAGCAGTAACTACTCCCGTTCTGCCATGAGTAAAGCGAATGGAGTGTTAATTAATTAATATTTACATAGCACAGTAGGGTAGAGAAAAAGGAGAAACGGACATATTGAGAAGGATTTGGATAGATAGAGATTGGACCCCAACATTGTGAATTATCATTACCTAGTCATGCCTTCCTCATCAGGAACAGTTTCATCTTTGACTTCTGGCATCTCGTCTTCATCCAAGGCTAATGCCTGTAGCACTGCATAGTGCCTCTGCAAGGCTGCAAGAAGTTCTTTGGTTAACCTAGTGAAGACAACATCTAGAGGGCAGATGGTTACACTTGTAGAAACTCCCCCCCCACCCCACACACACACACACACACACACACAGAGATGATTCAAAACCATAGCTAGTAATGCAAGAAAGATATACTGATTTACCAGGATTAGAGAATTGGCACACTGAAAAATCTTTTAAGTCGATACGTCGCATTAAAGCAGTAGCCTTCCTAATTTGATCATCATTCGCACGAGGAGTCTCATTATTTTCATCTGAGTGGATCTGCACCATAAGATTCTTTAGTACCAATAGCAGAATGAATTTTACTCTGAGTCCGAAAAGTTCAATAAAACGTATCGTGCCTCTTCAATGTGTCTGATGTCATCAGAATAAGGAAGATATATCATGTGCAATCCAGGCGGCTCAACCTGACCACTAGCAGTGACTATCTCGTCCTGCAATTTTTCCGAAAATAGGGACCAACTATGATAAATGCAAAGATGAAAATTGAAAGCAAAATAGAAGCAACATCATGATGTAGTTGACGAAAAAACTAGCAAATGGAGGTATTGCCACCAGGGATCAGCCAATCATGTCTAATGTGTGGTTTCTCAGAGGATAACATGCTTTCCCTTGATTCTCAACAAACGGTTTACAAACTAAATAAATTGCACAAAGCAAATGTAATTGCATTTTTCAACGACCACGTCGCAAGTTTTCAAGCGTCAACAGGCAAACATTAGTGAGTTGTCAAACTGGGGGACAATAGTAGTTCCGAAGCACAAAAACAAAAACTGGAAAACAATAAAACAGAGGATTAGAGGACTTAACAACAAAACGCGAGCTGATACATAAATCACAAACAACACAAAAACATGAAAGAAAAACTTCCCGCTTCAGCATTTGTGCCTGCATACTACAGGTGCACAGTGGACATATCCAACAGTTTCTACAGGCCGAGAAACACATGTTTTACCATGTCAAGAGTAGCATCAAACAGTAAACAGTGCAAAACAAATCCAACAACAGCGTACTTGCTCATATTTCATTCAAATTTTAGATTGCTTCTCAGTTTACACACTGTTGAGTAACTAGTTTTATATATGATCAGAATGCAAGGTTCCTTAGCGAACCTTTATTACCCTCGCCAACCTCCTGAATGGAGAAAGCTTTGATACATATCTACTACCCCTCCAGAAAATGCACCATATGTATTGTGACTGGAAAGCGAGTATCAATATAGAGCAGAAGACTTCATGGGTTAATTCGTTCGGGTGGGTCCTAAATTTGGTTCAGGTTTGAACTACGGTCTACGGTTCCACCAAGTAAGTCCTACGTCATCCATAAAAATCTATCATCGATATAAACATTTTGTTGAAGAGTTTACGGTGACTTTGAGCCAAAATTAATGTGGAACCCAAACACCTTTTGAGGTAAGGGGTTTAAACCATGGAAAATCTGAACAAAATCCATTGAGAGATGAATGAGAAATTATGTCTTTAAGTTGGCATGGTTCATGGTTGAGAACGCGGGAAGACAACTCCATCCCACATTGCTTGAAGATGCGAACATTAGTTGGTATTAAGGCCCAAGTTGGAAAATACATTTGGCCCCCCAAGGGGTACCGAGTTTTATGAAGGGTGGAGGTCCTAGGGTAGTTGAGATTTGGCCCAGCCTGGACCGGGCTGGGACTCGTGGGCCTGTGGGTTTGTTCTTAGGCTTTATGCCCAATAGTCTTATCTTTTTATTCCCTAGAACCTTAAATGGTTTGGGCTTGGGCCTAGAATTGGACTTTGGGCTTCCAGCCCATAGGCTATATGTGCAATCTGATAGTCCAAGAGCTGAAGGGTCTCTCAAACTCTTCAGATTTCCACGTTTTATATCAGGGCTGAGTTAAAGAGAACAGTTCTTGGAGATGGAAGGTCCAGTTTAAGACCACAACTGAATCCTTCAGGTTTCCCCAATGGATATGCCTCCAGCTGAAGGGTCAGATATTCGGGACATGTCGAGATGTGTTTGTGTCCCAAATGTCTGGGACACCTCTATGCTAGCCACGAAAACATGTCAGTACTTCATAGGCTGCAAGCATAACTTTTGATTATCTACTGGCACATATACTTACCGTCTATTGTAATGCAGCAAGTTGCATGCAATGTCTAACAAGTAGTCTACAGAAAGTCGAACCAAGTATGCTATTTATTACACTAAAGCACTCCAGGACACATAATATGTTGGAAAAGGACAAACCCCTTAATTGAATGTACACAAATGCATTTCCAACAATGGACGTAATAAGAAAAATGAAATCTTACTTGCGCAACTAGAGCAACCAATTGAGGATGAGTAGAACTCCCATAGAATGCAACTGCGTAGCTGGAGAGAAAGGAAGTAAAACACACTTTTTATGTTTACTGATATCATGCAAAGATGAACAAACACTGAACAAACACACACATACATTGGACAATATACATACACAAATAAATAAGTGGGAATGCATCATTGAAGTATCTGAGTTAATGACAAAGCAGCACGATCACAGCTTGCTCCTGGAAAATTTACTGTCTTACCAGTACCACTAATTTTAGGTCCATACTATTCCACGAAGGAGTTCAAATTCGCGTTTCCTTAGCCTTACAATCAGCATAGTATCCGTCTCCGAGGTGCATTATTGGTCAAATAATAGAATTGGAAGAAAATAAACTTCCACAGCCTGAGCCCATTGGGCTAATTGCTCCATTTAGATGAATGCAAGTAATTGCAAACAAATCAGGTGACCACATAGAACCAGTTGAAAGCCCAGTCTTCAAATCCATATCACAAAGTACAACAACTTGAAAATCGAAACAACCAGATTTTGGAAATCCAAAAAGAGCAGGCACCTAACAGAAGTTCAAGAGACAGTCCTACGCGACCACTACACAAGAAGACTGAGAAACTGAGAGGCAGGGGCAGCTCATCATTGAGAAAAAAAAAAAAAAAAAACATCGTCACACAAAGCATAACTACAGCACCAGCACTTTAAGTCACAGCCAAACAGTAACAGAACATGAATCAATGAATATGGGTACGACATAATCTGATTTGCAAGAAGGTCCCAGCACTTTTTGCGCTGTTTCTGGATCAAAATCTGAATTGTAGGATTTTGATTTTTGATTTGGGGTTCTTGAAAGAAGTTTTGATCCTGGGGGGTTTGGTGGCTTCAACATGTTTGGGTTTTTGATGGGTACTTGGTTTGGGGCGTTTTCAAGATGTGTTTGGTTAGGGGTCCGGCAGGATATAGCAGTTGGAGAATGGCAAGTGAGTGGGCCGAACAAGGACGGGTCCACCAGGACCAAATGTATGGTCATTCCAGACTGGGCATGACCGAATGGTCTGACCGAACAATAAGAGGACCAGATGGATCAGCTTCTCCACAACACTTGACCGATAATTCAAGGAGGGTTAGGCTGAACCATGGTCCTAGCTTGCCGAAGGGTCCAGCCGGGCCAATGGTCAGAATCAGATAGGGAGCCAAGCCCAGTAACTTGCTGAGTGGCGACACACGCTTCAGCCAAGCCTCACACTTCGGCCAAAACTGTGCTACGACTCATCCCATTTGTCATCAGAACCGGCACCGAACAACACTGATTTGCTGAAGCAGTGGGTTCGAACATTCTTAGAATTGGTCTCGGTCAGTATGACACGTCGAATCCGCGAAAGGCACCTCAAGGCACGCATATGTAACCGTCCCCAGTCCTATCCACAGCATCAGGTGTGACATGAGCCGAACGGTTGTGACACGTGTCGGACCCCCTATTGGATTAGACTCATTAGAGGACACCTCATAGCATGCGCGGGAAACTGCCTTGATTCCTTTTGTTAGATGTGACGTCAGCCGATCGGTTACCATGTGTGCTAGGCATGACTGTATTTGGAGGACAAGTCAAGAGTTCACTAAAAAAGGTACAGAGATCAGCCCTAAAGGGTACGCGGTACGCCTCACTTATCTCTCTAAACCCTAACTCTTGCCTGCACTTTTCATCTCCTTCCTCCACTGACATGATCGTCGGAGTGTCTTTCCGGACAAACCACCGCTGGCTAGGCACTAACAGCGTTACTTTGTGTGCAAGCAAAGAGCTCAGGCCAAACGCTCAGGCTACACCCACAAGCGGATTAGAAGGCTAAGGCGAGGTTAAACCCTACGATCGCAGCCCCCACAAAAAGTGATGGGCGTTGATGGTTCCGTGGCATTTGATAGCTCTGATACCAAGTTCGTGAGGAGAAACTAATATTAGGCTAGTAGGGTATTAATTAATCCTAATACACATCATTTATTAATATATGAATAAGAGAAATAAAAGATGAGGAGTAACAAAGACCATAATACCCCTTTGACTAGACTACCAAATAACCCTTAACAATGAGTATTAATCTCAATCACTTGAAGTAGCCTATACAAAGGCTCTATTTCTGAAGCCAAATCCAGCGCAATCTTGTCTAATCACAAGTCACCACCTTGAACCCAATTTTTTCTTGCCTTCCCCATCTCTTTTGGGCATCTTTTTCTCGGATCACATCAGCCGTTACCCATACATTAGTTTGCCTTCCTCATCCATGGTCGAAGGACCTTACTCAACTTTCTCTCATTTGATCTTCAATATTACAGCTTCTAACTTCCCAGGATATATGCATTGGCTATTGAATTCCACCAATGTGAAGAGGAAATTTGTCTTGTTTGGAATTCAAAGATTGCAATGGCTGGATCTTTGAATAAGACAATTTGTATTTGGCCATGTCATAACAAAGGTGGGTAAGAGTTATCCCATGTGCTTTGCTGCAAGTGGAAAAGAAGCAAAGGGGAAGAGGAATTCTCTTGGCTAGAGAAGACAGAGTCTTGGTTCTATATAAATAGCCCAAGGGGCTAGGAATAAGGTATAATTGCGGGGAAGTATTGAGAGTGTAAGGAAGAAGAAAAAAAAAATACTACAAGTGAGCAGGGTACGGTATTTGGGTATTTTTTTATTTTGTTGTAAACACTTCCAATATAATAAAATTCTTAGTGGGCCGTGGACGTAATTGGATGCCGAACCACGTAAATTCTTTGCACTCATTTTTCCTTATGTGTGCCTTCTATTGTACGGGTGCGCTTTTATTTGAGTGGGACCAAAATTCCCAACATTGGCAAACAACAGCACCATGAGAATCCTGTTGGAAATGCATAATTTGTTCATTCCTTACCAAGACAAAGATATATGGAGTCCGTGTTGATCCTTGGTGTAAGAGTATTGTCTTTAGAAATTCCCTTCTCCTCCCTCAAATGTTTGCCATTGATCATAGCTCCATAACACATCATGATCAATGACTCATATGCGGTTAACAAAAACACCAATGACTTGTAGCATAATGTTAGAAACTTGAAAACTACGAGAATTGTAAGCTCAAAGTACATCTGATGTAATGTTAAAACTATGAACTACAATTGTTTCGTATGGTGTAATGATGGGCAAGACTAAAGAACAATTGAACAAACATTAAGGGCGATGGGACAGAATCATAATCAACCAATAGAAATGGAGAGAGAGAGAGAGAGAGTTACGGCAGGGAGAAAGTAAACCTGGTCAACAATTACCTAATCTATGCCTTTTATTTTTTATCAGATACACCACTATGCCTGTTAAAGAAAATCCACAGCTGAAGCATATAAAGATGAACAAAGTAAAACGCAAGCTATCAAAAATCTAAATTCTTAAAGTATGTTGGGCAACATTATGATTCTGGACTATTGCTGGAGTTGAAGAGCAAAAATTGTTCAAGTACTAACCGCTTCAGACGCAACATGGATCTGTGGAGAGCAATGAAAATGCAAGTACTTCCAACAACTTCCTGCAGTAGATTACTACTTAAAATGAAGAAAGCCCAGTACACTACATACTATAAGGTAAATAACTCATTCTACACTAAAATATGCAGTCTGGATTGGCATTATGAGCCAATTCACAAAAGATCAAAACATGGATACAAGGACAAACTAACTCAAGAATGTAAACAACAATAACTCATCAATCTTGAAAAGTACACCTCTATTTAGGCTCTGAACGAACAAGGAAGAAAGTATTCTTTTCCATATTTATCATGGGATAAAGTTGTGAAAAGAAATGCCAAGATGATATTTTATCCAAAAATACTACCCGAAACAAAATAGAAGTTTTGTCCATTTGCATTAATAGTTTAACCTAGACTGCGTAACAAATTCAAAGCAGTAAAGTATATAAACTGTTAAAGGCACCCAATAAAATTCGACAATGTGGAAGAGTTTAGCTATCCATTACCTTGTAAAAGAACTAAAGCCAGAAAAGGGATTTTTAGAATCAAATCAAAACAAGGAACAGGAAGGCTAACAATAACAGAACCTCATCACTAGGAAAGAGAAAGGTTGATGGCTTCAGGTTGTGGTAGTCTTTTAAGCAACTCAATGGCTTGAAACCTAGAAGACGAAGATGTCCAGTTGAAACTCTCTTGATTTCCGAAAGTTCCTCAACAGAAAACTTGATATCTTCACTGAAATATGAGCAGACAAAATCAGATGAATGTTAAGTTTATGACATGAGGCAGTCATTTTACAAATAAAAGACATGACAAGTGTGAGATGCTAAGATAATGGAAGATTAACCTCAAATTCAATAAGCCAACACGAGCATGAAAAATACATGCTTCTGACAATGTATGAAATGTCCTTTGTATGTTGCCCAAACTTGCTCTCTTCTTTTGAACCTTCGCATCACTATTGTTACTCCTATCCAGATGTTTTATGATAACAAAACAACAATATATATTGCTAAACAATATATACTCCTATCCAGATGTTTCATGTCCTTTCATGAACATTCTAAACATGTTCAGGTTGATTTCACTTCACTCAAGATGAAAATTGACACTACGTATATTCATCCCGAGGATCTTGGGTGCTAGTCTCTCGAAGCCCCTAGGCTGATCTCCTATTTATCAGATTTTCTTCGAGTTGGACATGTTTGATCTTTACGCTCTAGCTTGAGGGAGAGTGAGCGTTAGAGAGTGCTTTCTCTCTTTTTTCTATCTTATGCATTTTCTTCCAATTTTCTCTAGATATTACAACAAACATGTACCATGGTAGGGGGTCCTTTTGTTCCTAAGAACCTATTTTGTCTAATCTACTCTTCTATACTCAACCCTAGTTCATTTATGTAACTCCATTGAATGTTAACGAATTGGTCTAGTACAGAAATGAGACTTAAAAAGTCAGACAAGAATTTAGGGGTGTCCACGGATCGGATTCGGCCGGTTCGGATAGATTAAAATAACTGCAGATTCTGTGATTAGTTAGAGTTAAAAATATGCGATTCAAGTAGGCAAGTTGAGCAAAAGATTGTTGGTTTGTGTTCCAAGCACTAAGAGTGGCTTAGCCTAATAAACTAGCAAGGAGTACAACCCAAGAAGTAACATGTAATTGGCCATAGACTTGGACTTGGAAACATCTTATTTTCCAATAGAAATGTTGACCTACTTCGACACCAGATATATCGCAAAAACTTTTTAGTGTACTTGATTGAACATGATAGAGTATTCTATTGGCCTTTGACAGAAATAGAACTTTAAACAAAATAAGCCCAAAATACATGACAACAATGTCCAATATTTTTAATGTCAGAAACTATGTCTAATTGGGCACTTACATGAAACTATCATATATCCGACAAGATTTCAGATCTATATACCCAGGACCAGAAAATAAATGGACAATAATTTAATAAGCATAGCCATTGAAGTAACAACACATACTTACTTCTTGTAAGATTGGAAACGCTTTGCAGGCTCCTGAATTAATGCACCAGTATCCGCGCAGAGAAATGATCTTTCAGACTGCACAATGTCAAGGGACAGAACTAGAGTCAAATTATTTCTTCCAACGACCTTACCATTCGAAAACATAAAATGACATAAAAAGGAGACAAGATTTTTATGAAAATCAACGGAAAAACTTTCAATTGAGTATGTATCACCCCAGATCAAGCATCTTCAAAATATCAATTTTAAAAAAAATCACTCATAACAGAATATTATGCTTTAGCTATGACCATGATAGTAATTAGCCGGTGTAGAGTTCACTAATGAGTTATTGTAAGCAACGGAATCATTGAAAAAAGTACATAACATGGAATTTGAAAGCTGAATAATGTTTGCCAAGCTTTGAATGACTTTCTATATTAACTAGTCCAAAGCTTGTATTTCATGCAGTCTAATTTAAGGTAGAACAAGAATAACAAAGTTAATTTAGGTTTTTAGTAATTGGAGATGTTCATAGTTCAATGAAGGAAATTAGTTTGAGATTCTTATCCATCGAGATCAAATCAAGTCAAATTTTAAGGTTACATGGTTGCATCGAGTAGTTAGTTCCTAGTCCTTTACCCGTATTATTGGGCTTCTCTCCCTGACATAAACCTATGTTTCTGCAATTCCTGTTCTATAATTTCCATAGCTTCCTTATCGTGATCATTGCTTTAAGATTGAGTTAATAGCTAACCTTCTGATATTAATCTACACCATAAATTTGACAAATTTGACGAGGACAGAAAAGAAATCAGATGAAGATAAATTGCAGAATACGTAATTTAAGTTTTATTTGGAGTGATTATTAGGGAGAGAGGCATCAGATTTGCGCATGGGGGTATAGAGTATTGCCTTGTTAAGAAAGCTCTTTGCCAATTATGGTATGTCGGCTGACGAAGTGCTTTGCAAGCGCCCTCACCACTTGTAGTATGATACTTCCACAATACTATAGAGAGATCTTTCGTGTAGCGGGTATAAATTACAGGGAATTTGAAGGCTGCCTATGATAAGTGACTGCGAATGCAGTTAGACTAATACAAGTTTAATGAATAAAAATTAATCTAATAGAAAAAGTGAATGAAAATTAAATTACTGATAAGAGCAAGGATTAGGATTAGTGCAAGATTTATAGGCTTGGTCAAGCGGGTGTAAATGGCAAGACACCTCATGCTTATGCAATTCTCTATAAACGTAGTAATAAATTATACAAAGAAAGGAAAAGGCGTAGGACCAAACAATTTATGCAAGAGTGGGGAAGCCAGGAAACTCGAGAGAAAAAGAACAGATAAAGACTAAAGTCAGTTGGAGCTTGAAAGTCCGTTAGATCAATTAATCCTAGAACCGCATTTATTTTGATGGGAGTAGGTAAGTCTAACAGGTAATATTCAAGCATATGTAATGATTCGATATGAATTTCATCATGTAAGCTAATTTTTTGTTAGCAGTCAGCAATGTATGATAACAGGAACAAGAATTTCAAAGAATGGAACTTTTATTTCATGTTAAGGGAAGCTGAGGATATCTAGTTGACAAATCCCAGGGGTAGAAAGCGTTCAAACATGTCTAGACTATAGATTGAGAGTTTGAGTTTTCCCATACCACTACGATATGTGTGTGAGATTGGGAAATTGACAGGGATTATTCAATGTATGGATATAGTACCTTTAAAGGGACATTGGTCACAGAATCAAGCCAGGTAATGGTCCCTGAGAACAATAACAATAGAAGCAAGGTGTGATGAACTACATTGACAACAAGGCATCCAGATCATGAATCAGGAGGGACTCAAAAAATGACAACGGCATTGACAACCCTGGACGGTACTAATAGGGGCACACATACCTGGAACTGTCGGGCGAACTAAAGCATATGTATTGAGTTCTAAAGATATGCCGTTGGCAATAGAAAATGTGACTCTTCGCACTTTACGCTTCTTGAACATACGTTTTCTTAACTGATCTTTCATATCTTCCAACCTGAGAATAAAGATTAAATTTACATTACCTATGTGTGCGAACAGGCACGCAAATATATAGAAATGTCTAAAAAATACAAAAATTAAAACCACGTGTAAGTGAATAGGGGGTTCTAAAGAGCAGTAATGGTAGAGGTATCGGAGATACGGACATATACCGACAATACATAGGCAAATATCAACATCGGAGCCACGTAACATTCGATGTTATGATCCCTGGGCCCAAGATATGATCTAACACAATATTGGCTAGTCCCGAGCCTATCCAAAACGAACACGAAGCACAAAAAGTAAAGCAAAATGAGAAAATAAAGTAAGAGATGATATGCACCGACTTGTTCCACCAACTTGAAACACTAAACTAGACACATAAATCATGCATATAAACTTTGTAGTTGAAATAAAAGGTCTGATGAATTAAACACCTCTCTCCTGCTGAAGGCAAAAACAGGGAAAGATCGTCACCCTCCAATCCAAGCAAGTCCTGATACACAGGAGAGAGGGAGTTACGGACATAAACAAGTATACACCAAATTTCCTAAAGACAAAATAATAAGCATGAACGTACAGTGTAGAAAAGTGATACGTTGAACTCCTCGTCTGGCCTACTCAAGGGTAGAAGTTCAATTGAGATGCCAAGATCTTGTGCATCCTGGAAAAGAGCACGGTAACTTGCAACTATTCTAACATGAACATTTACTTCAAGAGTGTAATCAAAACTTGTGCACACATCTGATAATTACTTTAGCTCGCTGCAATGTTGTCCTCATCATATCGATCTTCACAACACCCTTGACGCTCCCAAAAGGATCATCTTCGTTTGTGAATAAAAGAATTCGTTTGTCTGCTGTTTTTGCGGATCTGAAGTAGTTCAATTTCCGTCATTATTGACGGGTATTTAGATTGGTCAACTACTACCTAGTAAAAGATACACTATTAAGTTATAGAAATAAACACAGAAGAGTTACCCTTTACGCAGAAGCGCTTGAGCAACCCACAGAGCATTGTATAGAGAATTGTCGCGTGATCCAGACAAAATACCACACTGACTCCCTATTTCTTTAGTAAATGATTCTGCATAGATTTAGAAGATGAGTGCTGTAGGGCTGAATGACATTTATTAACTTTACAACATCAAAGAGGCAATCAGTCCAAATTTAGCAACACCTTAAAGGTTATTAAGGTCATAACTCATAAGTGCAACTAGCAATTCCAATTAAATAATAATCAGAGCTGACAATAATTGTGCACATGAAAAATGACTCCTTACGTGACCATTAATTGTTAGTACCTTAAAAATAAACAAATCTCTGCTCAAAAACTGTCATATGCGCCAAGTCCTCCAAGGCTCTTATTTACCTCCAAGGCAGGAAAATCAAGCTCTAGTTCACTAATTGGAATCAAATGTGCAGTCACTACAACAATATATTGAATTGATTTCCACCAAATTTTTCATTCAACCCTTCCAATTCACTGATTCAAGACATTGAATTCAAACACTGATAGGCTGGCACAAATTCTTTTTTTTATTCCCCAACACAAGACATTATGCAGTTCAATTGAGCTCGGGCCAATTAGCTTAGCGATGTATGGTAAACACACACACCACAGATTAAACGAATTTCAAACATGAGACTATAAGATACAAGTGGCAGTGCAGAGTGTCAAGTAATAATCACTTGGTTATAAGTAGAGGGTTTCTGGCAAGTAGCAGCAAATTCACATCCAAAGTTTGAAAGTGGTTTTGTTCTTAAGGTACATAAACACAGCGTAATGAATACACAGAAATATAAGTATATCAACAAGAAAAAAACATGTTGTAATAGTTACAAACTACTGTACAACTACTCAAGCCATCCATACACGTTCAAATCGTATAAGAATCAACAATGTTGCTCTCCTGCTCCTTTCTCTAAATTCCGTTCAGAGGCCTAGAATTTGTGCGAATCTATCGGAAAAGATAGGGCCGGGCCAAGGTTACTTTCCGTTGATTCATTTCTTGTATGTTTTAGATTGCATCATGTTTTTCAGCCTCAGAACTTTTGGCGATAGAAAATTAACTATATTAGCTCTCTCGGGATCCACAAGTAATTATCAGCCAAATGAAAAATACGAACGAAATTGAGCCTTACTGAAACTGTTTGAACTTTTACACATAAAATAGAAAATTGAGAAAACATTGAAAATAAAAATTCTTAGTTAATGATCGTGTTTAGCACTTAAACCAAGAGCTGTCGTCGGATATAGAAGAATGAAGACAAGCATGCAATCCCAAAAATCAAATGTGAAAGTGAAGTGAATGTAAAAATAAAAGACACGACGACACCGGGTGGGAGGTAATCTTGCATTGCCATGTTCTCATTTTCAAGCGGCATGTTAAAGACTTCAAACAGGCTTTGTTAAGTTTCAACTCATTATTTTTTACGTTCTGCCTGAAAAAAAAACGACGGACTACATTTCAACCCGTTACTTTGCATGGAAAACAAGACAAAAAAGGTTCACAATGAGGTTTGATGAAACAATAGAAACTGTTGCTTGATGTGAACTTATACTTTGACCACAGAGAAATAAGATGCTATACAACACATAAAAAGCCTGAATCAACAAAAAAATCCCAAAAACTGGAAAACCCAGATAAATGTGGTTCAGCCCATAAAAAATCAACAAGAACCGTTAAGTTGGAAACTTACTTCATTTCAATCAAAACCAGTGATGTACGTATATAGCAAAACGTTCTAAATTGTTTACAAAGGAACATGTGATCTTTTCTCTTCCCTTTCATTTGAAGAAGCCAGCAAGTCTCTGAGATTTGAAGATACAAAATTGTTTACAAAGGAACATGTGATCTTTTCTCTTCCCTTTCATTTGAAGAAGCCAGTAAGTCTCTGAAATTTGAAGATACAAAGGCCTAAAACCAAAGACATGCCAGCCAGTTAAGGTTGTGGGGCTTACCTTCCATGCAATCAAAATCTTTTATAAGTCTTGCAGTTGGCCGGTCTAGATCATCTCGTTCAGCAACACTAAAAACATAAACAGAATTTAAATCCTGCAAATTCTTCTTTTCTCTCTGCAAATGAAGAAATAGAGATCAAGATAATGTGAGATGGAAATACAATTCTCATAGTCTTTAGTGTTTACCGTCAATACCTTCCAAACCATTTCATGCACATACGTTAAAATGTTTCCTCACAAGGAAATTATTCTGGGGCAAATATAGCCAATATTTACATGTTACTTACAATAAAGTGGCAGTCATACATAAAAGCAGGACCAAGAATGCACGTCTCTAATGGGAATACTGCATGGATGTCTTCACATTAATGCACATGAGGGAAAATTTACAACACCCCCAATTTTTAACCCAAGTAACTAATTAGACATTGACCTCGAATTTTGTCAATTCCCACCGCATGTTTTTTCGATAGTATTTAGTGTAAACATATGTTACCTCTTTGTTGAGAGCTTTAACAAAAGTGTCGTTCTTCAGAAAAAATCACCAAAAAACCATTTCCCCCAAATACCTCCTTACCTTCCCAACCACCCCATTTCCCCTCCCCCTTTCCTCACTTGGTAATTGCAGTTGCATGTGTCTACTAGAATACAAATAACTATACATGGATAGAAATATCCATTCAAAATGGAGCAGTAGCCAAAGGTCTCTCTCTCTCTCTCTCTCTCTCTCTCTCTCTCTCTCTCTCTCTCTCTCTCAGTGTGTGTTTGTGTGTGTGTGTGTGTGTGTGTGTGCACATGTGCCTGCCTAACACCACGATATCTAACTTGACCCAAAAACGAAGCCAAACACAAAACTTATGCACCATGGTTGAACTAATATCGATGGCAATTCAAGGGATAACAATGATGAACTATTGCCACAAAACATGGCCAAAACAACCAAACCAACCTAAATAGCTCCCACTTGCCGTCCATTTTGTAACCACAATTGTCACAAATAGGGGTAAAAAGACCACTAGATACAAACTAAAGACTACTTATAGATGAATCAAGTGAAAGATACTAGATATTTCCCAACAATGAGCATCTAATTCGTTGACGTGTACGATAATGTATTGAATAACTGCTAGAGTTTGTCCCACATTGGTCAATTACAACCTCCTAAGATTGTATATGAGCCTGAGCGGCTTCTCCACTCATTGCTAACGGGTTTTGAGTTGGATGCTTTCACATGGCATCAGAGCTAGGCTTTTGGAGGATTTTGGACAAGACTCTCTTGGTTATTTCCCCGTTGTTTGTGCCATAAGTGCACCATATTTCGCTATGATCTCAATGTTGTGGATCCGTTTTTTACCTCTCCACGTGCGGGTCAGGGGTTGCTCATGCGGGGAGTGTTGAAGTTTGTCCCACATCGAGCCAATGCTTGTATATGAGCCTGGGCGGCCTCTCCACTCATTGCTAATTGGTTTTGAGTTGGATGCTTTTACAATAACAATACATTTGTACTTGTAAAGACCCTTTATAAATGAATAAAGTGAAAAGTACTTGACATTTTCCAACAATAAGCATTTAATTGTTGACGTGTATGACTACGAACATACTACCGTTAAACAGCTTGATATGCCCATTTTCTAACATAAGCTTTTGCAACAATTGATAACTTATCATGGTGTCAAAGCTCAGGTTTGGAGAGATCATGGGTTAGTTTCTCCGTGTGCTAGTGTTCCACGTTTGCAATCTGCTTCTCTCCTTGTATTCTGTTTCGCTTGGATATTTGCATCTTCAAGTGCAAGGCGGTATATATTCCCTTCTTTTAACAGCTTCAGCACCATCACTTAACAAGTATGTAGTCGTATCGACAAATACAACAAAATGTACCCTACCGTGGAAGTAAGGAGGTGGGGTGGGGTTTTAGCTTCAGGATAGGGGTGTAGAAGTAGGGACAACAAAGAGAGGGAGGAGAGGGGTTGGGTATGGGAAGTGGGGTTGCGAGGGAGGGACATTGCAGGGGGAGAACTTAGCGTGAGCCGTGAGGAAGAAATGATATTTGAGGGATTTTGAAAAACGAGATTTGCGTGATTTTGAAGAATTGCAAGGTTAACACTTTTTGTATGAACAGAAATGACCTAATCTGTTATAAGATAACAACAGTTACAACTTACACGGCTAGTTCGGACAGAAAATATCACGTTTCATTTTAGTCCACAGGGGGGTGAACCTTATATGGACCACAACACAAGTGGGTAAACATATAAGATAAATTAACAGAAGATGAGCCTCGCTTAACACATTGATATCTTACCGTGTTGAAGAAGCATATTGCAACTTCATCATAAGACCTGTTGATAATTTGAGTTTTCAGTGACTGGGCAATACAACTGACGGCAACGTGAAAGTGTGTTTCCTCTTGATTTTCCTGTATGTGTTGACAAAATGAAAAACATCGACAGTAAAATCTTTTTCGAAATAAATCTCCAGCATATCCCTTCAAAGAAAATACCAGAATTTTTCGAACTATAGGCAAGAGCATACTTATATCCTTTCTCTGTACGATGAAGTGTGAAAAACAAATGCTATTTCAGCCAGCCATATAAAAAACCAACCATTTAGATGTATGTACTTTGCAATTGTCCAGCAAAAGAGGTGGAAAGTCAAACGAGCATACGTATTTCAGTTGATATCAACAGACTATATGGTGTCAACTGCAACTATATGGTGTCAACTGCAACGAATATCAGTTGATATTATGTTTATACTGAGTACTTTAGCAAATTTGAGTAAATATTTTTCTAGTATCTACCATTACTTCATAATTTTTCTTGGTTTGTATCTTTTACTTTCAATACTTAATTTTTTTTTCCCTAGTTGAGAGCAGGTTCCTTTCTGGACGGGAACAAGGTTCCGAGGAGAGTCTGACTTAAGAGCGTAGGAGCAATGTTCAAAGGTGAATCCACCACCCCAATAGAAGGTTCCTGCACAATTAAGGGGTGCTCTTTGCCTTTATCGAGGGTAATTATCACAACAATTACAACACTTATCTTCTATTAACAAACGGCCATACGGGTACTGAAGCTACACGGGCATTGACAGTCCTAAGACTAACCATTTGCATGTTGAGATACATATATGTCCGCATACGGACACAAATCAACAAACAAACATAAACAGAGAGAGGAAAAGTTGGAGTAGAGTGACACTTCCACCTGGAGAGAAGTAGTGCTGAACATTTTGGGGGAAGCATCCACCAGATAAACCACCATTTCTTTGGTCGCTTCTCTTTCCTGAAACGCATTGAATTGAATACACGGGTATAAAACCATCCATCGTTTCGAAGGCAAAATTATATAAGACCCAAAAAATCATGAACAATAAACCTATACAGACCTGGTAGAATTCGTTCTCTGGGTCGTCGTCTTCGTCTCGGAAAATGTCATCTGGGTCCAACTCCATTGTAATGCTCGGATTGATGCTGTGTTGAATGCTCTATGACTATTTTATGGGTTTGCAAACGCACCTACGTATATCGTACAGGAGAAGTTTTCTACGAGAACTCTTTACAATAGCAAGGGCGCTTCAATTGAATAGTCGGGTTGGGTTTGGGCGGGTTAATATGGGTTATGGCTTGGATATGAGATAACAATGAATAAGCGCGTCGAATATGAATGGGTACCCGACCTAACAGGTATGGGTGGATTGGGTAGGGTTTGGACGGATTGATATAAGTTATGACCTCGATACGAAACAAGAGTAGATAAGCGTGTTGAATATGAGTGGATGGTCAAGTCATACCTGACCCAATGTAACGGGTTTGGGTAGATTGAGTAGGACTTGGACGGGTTGATAAGGGTTATGACTTGGATATGAGACAAGAGTGAATATGCGAGTTGAATATGAGTAGATGGTCAAGTCATATCCGATCTAACCCAATCCAACCTGTCCGTTCTCTCTCCTTTTTTTCTCGAAAATAGTATAAACCTCCAATATGTCGAAACTACCAAAAATGAAAGTTTCTTGTACATGGATATAGCAAATAAACTGATATTTATAACAAAATTATCACAAATTCGTAATTTTATTATATTTTTATGTTCCAAAACTTATGGTTTTGTACTATTTCTAAGAAATCGAAGATGAACGGTGAATAAAGTGTGAGAGAGAGAGATGAGGCATAGGTACCGGATAAAAGAATCAGCTGGTCGAATTCGCTCGTGCTGAGGCTTTGAGGCAGAGAAGAGAAATTCTCTTGTTTGAGCTGAGAAAAGGAGTGGGCCTTGAAAATTGCGTTTTCAGGCCTTGTTCCACTAACTCAAAAATAATCAAAAGTCAGCTTATTCCTAAAACCGAGACAGTCACACTCTCACAATACATCATATAAAAAACCGTGAAAAACCAAAAAACAAAAAAACTACCTTAACGAAACACCTATGTTAGGACATATATGTGCTCAACCACAATCCAATCCATTTTGAACTCATTTAAGCCCATAAATATATAAGGATTAACGTTGGTTGACCCATATAAACCCGTAATAATATGGACAAATTGGATTGAGTTATAAATGGCCCGATATGTGCGATTTCATGAGTTGGGCTGAAATTTGTCACATTTACGATAATAGCGTCTTCAGTTATTCTATATTTTAACTTATTTTAGCAAACCAAAATATAAGCACAAAATTCAGTAGATTTTTTATTGAGTATATCACAATTTTTCTTAACTATATGATTGTAAATTTAAGAGGAGAGTCTTTGAGTCTTATAAAAATTGAGTAAAGCAGAGTGTTTTTTTTTTTAGAAGTTGAAAATGAGTATTCCTTAATTAGAGTAACAAGATGAGTGACACTCAATTTTGGTATATGTTTGACTCAAGAAATGGGATGAATTTCTAAAAAAAAAAATTTAATCAAATTTTCAGTTTGCATAGTAAAAATAAGGACCAGAAATGTTCCAAGAATGATTATGTTTAAAATATATCAACTGTTTAATTTAGTTTCTTTCATTCTTTCACCAAATCTCATTTAAAAGAAAAATCTTCTCTTTCCCATCACGCACCGAGTAATTCTACTCAATCATGGTGTCAAACTGTCAATGATTCCGGTTTAGAAATTTTTTCAAAGTTAATTGGATTTCAATTTAGACATTCAGCAAAACTAAACCAATTTAAATACTCCGTATTTATTGGTTTCGTTTGACCGGTTTACTCCGTTTTGGAGAAAAACAGAAGTGACTTTAAATACTTTTTTCGTCCTAAAAAGTTAGAACACTACGAGAAAATGTACAATTTTTAAATTAAAACATGAAGTGCTTATGTTTAAAAACATGTACATTTATTGATGTCAACCGTATCTAATCTCAGTGGAAGTAAATGCTTGAAGTGGTGCAGACTGCAGTGGTGCTAATGTGTGCAACAGTAGTTAGGTGGTGATATTAGGCCCGTCTATGAGATGCATTATTTCCTAGTCTATGATTGGTTGATATTAGGCCTATCTATGGATCAGGCTGGATCCGAATCCGACATAATCCGAATTTATCCGAATCTGAAATAGCTCAAATCCAATTCGAATTCAAATTTTCTAAATCTGAATTCAATAATCAGATTTTTACCTCTAAGAGCATCACCAGTGGTATAACTAAAACTGGATAATCAAAAGTTGTCACATCAGATTTTGATTATCTATACAAGACATTTATAAAGTTAACAATGTGGAGGGTCACAATGGTATTTTGTGTCCATAATAAAAAATAATACTATTCACTCTATTTTTATTCATAAAATGGGCACAAATTTAAATTTGTATATATATATTTTATAATATTAGTACTATTTAAAAGATATTCACAATACCTTTAAAATGAGACCAATATTGAACATATTTTCAATTTTTTATTATTATTGATAATTTCAATTTTTTTAGAGAGTGTGCAAAAAAATTGAGTTTTGAAGTAAGTATTTGAAATATGGAGGGAGAATGTTGTCTCTTTTGAATTCATTCTACCAAAAAAGACTTATAAATAGGGTGTGGTCCCCAAAATTTGGTTATTGAGTTTTGGTTATTGAGAAAATGTTATTACTTTTGATTATCCAAATGCCAAAATTTGGTTATTGGCTAAAAGGTTGTTATCTTTGATTATGCCAATGTGAGCCAATTTTTAAACAAACATTGTTAACTTTAGTTATTTAGATGTTTTGATTATTCTATTGGTGATGCTCTAAGTCTAGAGAAGAGGTATTTAATTACCATTAAGGTAAGTCACTCTTTTTTGGGATTTAGGCACTTAGGCTGTATTTAGATGTTCAGAATCTTGAGTAGGAATAGGAATATGATTGTTGGGAATCAAATTCCTAGGAATTTGATACCTGGAGGAATTGCAATTCAATGTTTGGAATAATTCAGTAATCTTACGCAGGAAATAATAATTATTTTGGAAATTTGTTAAAGTCAACATTTTCTTTTTCTTAATAAATGAGCTAGGAATCTGAGATTCTCATGGGGTAAGGGAGGGATCAGATTCCCACCCAATCTAGGAATATGATTCCTGGTTGAATATGTCATCAGGAATCACATTCATATTCCTGCCTATACCAAACATCGGAATCAAAAAAGTCTGTCATCACATTCCCGTTCCTGCCTGTTCCAAACATTGGAATCATGAGTAGAAGGCATCACATTCTCATTCCCCCTTGATATTACTGCTATCCAAACTGAGCCTTAGGGTATCATACGATTTCATAGGGTTTTAAAAATTTAGGCACTTTCATATGGTTTTGAGGGTTTAGGCACTTTCATTAGGGTACCCTAGGGTTTAGGTTTAGGCATTTTTCATAGGGTACCTTAGGGTTTTGGTTTTAGGGTGCACTTTCTTATTATAGAGTTTTAGTGGTTTAGGCACTTTGATAGAGTACACTAGGATTTAGGCACTTTCAAAACTATATGGTACCCCTAATGTTAAGCACTTAATTCATAGGTTTTGGGAGGTTTTGGAACTTTCATACTCCCTCTGTTACTAAAAGAATGATCTTTTTGTTTTACGTGCAATTTTCAACTGCTTGTATCGATCTTTTAATATGGATCTAAAAAAATAGGCAATATAGATCTAGTTTGAAAGTTCTCGATTAGTTCTATAATGCAAAATCTTCCAAATCATGAAAAATAGTATAGAACGAATGATATAATCAGCTGAAAATTGCAGGCAAAACAAAAAGATCATTCTTTTAGAAATGGAGGGTGTACAATTTTTAAGGTTTAAGCACTTTCATACATTTTTTAGGATTTAAAATAAAAAAAAGAGAGAGAAATGTTGATGGGATGGGAGGGTAGCATGCCACATGGGTGGGCCGGAAAGAGGAGTGGGCGGTGCATTTGAAAAAAAGAAAAGAAAAAAAGAGTGCGTGGTTTTCTATACCGGCCTGTAAATCCCTCTTCAATAATTCGAATCCGAAAAAACGGATATTCAATCTGAAAATCCGAATCCAGTCCGATTTTTTTCCTTTATCCAAATTTCTTTGTACATCAACCAAATACAAAAAAAAAAAAAGAATCTTTTGTATGTGTGGAATTTACGGTACATAAGTAATTTGTGATGATGGAATCTAAAAACGAAGTGATTCGACGCCCGCATAATGTGAAAAACGAAAGTCATTTCAGTCATGTTTTCTTCTTCAGGATCTTGTTCAGAAAGGTTTGAGTTTATCCATGGTGAATCAATTAACTGAATACCTTCCTTCACATAATGTTGATGCATCTGGAAACAGAAGCCCTAATTCTACTTATACAATTACAAGCTGGCGCATAGTTGATTGATCGCATGCTTCTATCTGCATCATTGCAACACTTTCTCTTTCGATGTTACCACACATTGTTGGTACTGACATGTATATCAAGTCCGGAATAAACTGGAGGCCCCGTTCCACTAACTCAAAAAGCCAAAAGTCAGTTTATTATGTTTTTTCGAGATATGTCATCCCCTCACAATACATCACATAAAAAATCACAAAAAACCAATGCGTATTTCGAGCTCTCACATAAAAAAGCTAAAAAGCCAAAAAGCTAAAAAAAACAAGTTAGTGGTATACCCCTCAGTGTGCTTTCGTGATTTCATATTCATGACCTTAAGCGTAGTCTCTGTAGTTTGAAGAAAACAACCTCTATATTGTGTATAAGATAGTTGTTTTCTGATGCACAAATAGAAGATGAAGATCTTATGTTTCATATTTTGAAGGGATTGTCAAGGGATCTCCCGCAGCTTTCATAGTTGCTCATTCGTATTTTGGATCCGGAGAACATGCTAATGGACAGAAAGTAAATTATTTTTTTATTCAAAAATTACACGTCTTTTTACATGAGACTATCATTTTGGGTAGAGCTGGCTCAGGAGTAAATCCAGCAAGCCTCCGGACTTAGACAACCCCCAAGTTAAGGAACCGAAAAAAAAGAAGAAGGTTTTATAAATTCTATAAAGCTTCCAGTAATAACGCACAACATCAACTTGGTTTCGTGGTAAACTGGGGCTGCCTGCCTGCCTGATGACCTGAGCTGAGTCACAGGTGCCCTTTTTTCTTACTTTGGCCACTTTTAGGCCTTTCTTTTTATTTTTTTCTCCATTTTTGTTATTTATAGCTCAATTCTCCAATGTACAATTTTATGAAAACCACACTACTCAATTAATTTGTTAGAAATTTTACATTGGATTTAAAAAAAAGAACTCCCAAGGGTGGAAAGTTAAAAAAATGAGCGAGCTAACATGGTTTATTACTATTTTCACGAGTATTCTAGTCAATATCCTGCTGTTTTGGACACTTCCTATAAAAGACAGTGCCGTACGGCTTTATAAAGTATCGTACGGCGCTGTCCCGTACGAAAAAAGTTCAAAAACTGTTCTTCCTGGGTAATGTTCAATGCAGCAATCTCTTAAGTATTTTCTGTTAATTTTTCATGTATTATTCATTTCATATTCACGTAGATGATATTAATTCCTGTCATTCATTATCTTCTACTGTTTACATGGATAAAGTTGAGCAATAAACTTTTTTTCTAAATCCCTTAAGCATTGAGTAAAAACCAATTTTCTATCGGGCGAGAGGGGTGCCTTAACTATTCAACGTTCCTGAGTATTGTATCAAATCATAAATTAGTACTCCATTAACATACTACATTAAGAGAAAATCAAAAATAAATTTTGTTAGGGTATCACAGAACGGAACCAGAATTTAAGACGATGGAGCTAAATAGGGAAATAATTTCCACAACCCCTTTTATCCCCACACACTCCCTTTTTGTCTTTATTCAACCTGAAATTACCAAATTGTCCTTCATATGGAAAATGTGACTCTTGAAGTAAGGGTAATTTGGTAATTTCAAGTTGAATAAAGACAAAAAGGGAGTGTGTGAGGATAAAAGAGGGGTGTGAAAATCATTTCCCAGCTAAATATAGTAAACTTCACCAATTTTGTTGCAATTAGCTCCTGTTTGGCAACAAAAGGACAATCATATTGTATATGGGCTGCAAATGAACGAGCACGTGTTTCGGCTCGACTTGTTTAGTAATCGAGCCGAGCTTGAATTTTAGGCTCATTTAATAAACTAGTTTGGCTCGTTTATATTGGCTCGGTGTTTAAGAAGGCTCATTAAATAAATTATCTTGCCTCATCTCGTTAAAGGCTCGTCTCATTTACGAACGAACCGAGTTTGAGCTTTACAAAGCTCAACTCGACTCAACTCATTTACACCCCAGATTTGTAATGGGATCTCTAGGACAATTTACTACTCCC
Organism: Gaultheria prostrata; assembly: GCA_036023075.1. NCBI lineage: Eukaryota > Viridiplantae > Streptophyta > Magnoliopsida > Ericales > Ericaceae > Gaultheria > Gaultheria prostrata. Next base: position 43,269 of record JAXBDA010000980.1, read on the forward strand.
TAGTAGTAATATCAACAAGTCAAATGTCTAAATTCCAATATTTATACTAGTAAATCCTAAAGGATCTTGCTAACGGGCTCATCATTGCATCCGTTAAAAGTACAAAAAAGTATATGTGTTAGGTTCTAGTTGTACTTTAAAATACTCCATTACAAGTCAAGTACTCATCCTCGACTCTCCTCTTTCTAGAGCTCCAACAATTATATGATGATGTTGCAGGGGTTACGTATAAGTGTGAGTAACAAGTAATTTCGTGTTATTTTTGTATTATGTATTAAAATTTTATTTATAAATTGCCATAGAATTTTTCAACTCACCAAATCTTTTGTGTCATGTTCGACACGTTTGAATGTGGCACAGCACGGCAGGAGTACGGTTTTAGACGGACACGGCACAGAACTAGGTCGGGCACGACACGACACAACACGGGTTTAGATGGGCACAGCAAGGGCATGACACGGAGTGGGATAGACACGGCACGGGCACGGCTCAAGGCACGACACAACAAATACTAATTTTTAATGTACCCAAAAAATTAGTAATTTTTAATGATGAATTTTCTAATTATATGTTATACACTTTTTAATAAGTCAATACAAATTTTTTGCGAATCTCAATACGCCGAAACTATTTTAACGATCAAGCTGTTGATTTTGTTATTTCTATTGATGAAATCAATCATGTAATATTTCTTCTCGATCGGGTTTAGAAAGCTTATCGATCGAGATAGAATTTGTTTTTTTTAATGATACTTTTCGTCCAACTAAATGCCTATTGATGTTTGTTAAAAAAAATATAGCTATAGTTCTAAATAAAAAAAAAATGATGAAACTCGGCTAGATTATACAAAATTTTGTCGACGAAACTCGGAGATGTGCCGGCACGGCACGACACGACACGATTAAAAAATAGCACGGCACGATTAAGTAGATGAGCCGGCACGATTAAGAAGTGGCACGGCACGACGCGATTTGGTAAATAAGCCGGCACGGCACGGTACGACCCGTTTGACACCTCTGCTTATATACATTGTAAAATACTATTTGGCGATCAATAAACTAACTTCTAACTATAGTGAGAAACGATATATTTAGTGAAAACTCACTCTAACTTTGGTGGAACAATAACTGATTAAATTGGATGGGGTAGAGGGAAAATTAAATGGCTTAATTACCCGTTTTACATAGCCTTGATCGTTGGAAAAGAGAGTACTGCAATTTAATGATGGTGGCAGATGAAGACATTTCCATTGAATAGGTAGATGGTTGGTGTTTGCAAGTTGCAACATAATGGCTTATGGGATGTCAGTGAAAAAAGTGAAAATAATCTGAACCTCTCTTTCTTTTCTTTTTTTGATCGGTGAAAGAGCGGGAGTGGACAATCAGCGTAGCAACTCCCTTTGGACGTGACCATAGGGGCTCCCGACCCGCCAGTGGAATATCCGGTTCAAGCCATAGCTATTGTTCGGGAGGACAGACCGTCACCATGACACCACCTAGGTACAAGTAGGTATAAGTATGTACCCCACAATCCTTTGCGACTAGCAAGACTTGAACTCGGGTCTCCCTGAAAATGTGAAGCACCCTGCCCACCGGACACCTCTCTTTGACTGCAACTTTTCTTTCGTAATTCTTGTTTGTTTCACACCCACCCTTTTTTATATGACTGGGAGATAAAATAAAAAATTACAGCCTGCAACAATACGACTCAAATCTTTAGTAGTTACATCATAAGAGTGGGTCTATTATAACTTATAACCCTCAAATCTTTATCACGTCATTCAAACGAATGGTTTACTTACGCAAATCGATTTTATAATCTGGTCATTACTTGCAAATCCCTCCTTCAAGACACGGGTCAACTGCTGGTTAAACACGTCATGTGAGAGAGCAACAAGGGTGCCGGCTTACTTACGCAAGATGCCAAATCGCATTGTATATGCCCGGCACCCAATCCGAGTCATCCAAATATTTTTTTTGGACGGCACAGATTTGTTGATGGCATATTTTAGAAGGCTCGGATGGGGTGTCAGGCACCACGTGTATACCCTTTCCATACCCAAAATTTTCTCCAAAGGTAAAAGTTGGTATCTGAGGAAGCAACAGGAGGCACTCCTCAACCAATGAACCAACAGTCATGATAACCCACAAAACCATTTCCCTAACCTTCATTTTCATTCTCTTAACCTTAATTAGTACTTCTACAATCCATTCACTCACTCTCTCAACAAGTTCAAGATGGATCATCTCTCCGGCCACCGGCGGCCACCGATACAAGCTGAAATGCATCAACTGGGTCGGCCACCTCCACACCATGGTCCCAGAGGGCCTCCAGAAGCAGCCACTCAACACCATTGTGTCCGCAATCTCTTCAATGGGCTTCAATTGCGTGCGCCTCACTTGGCCCACCTACATGTTCACAAGGCCCGACTACTCTACCCTCACCGTTGCACAGTCTCTTGACCAGTGGAGACTTTGTGGTGCCAAGGCCGGGATGGCCCGGAACAACCCGAACCTTCTGGGCCTCCGAGTTTGGGAGGCCCAGGAGACGGTGATTGAGGGGCTTGGAGCTATGGACATTATGGTGGTTTTGGACAACCACGTAAGTCTGCCTAAGTGGTGCTGTAGTGATTACGATGGAAATGGGTTTTTCGGGGATGAGTATTTTGATCCTGATGAATGGTTGCAGGGTTTGACTACGGTGGCTGCACGGTATGCCGGCAACCCTACGGTGGGTGGATTTATCAAAGCTTTCCGCACTTTTTTAGCATTTGTTATTGCTATTACTACTTGGAAAGTCTCCAAGTTTGAGGTGTTCTAAAATGAGGGGTTTGGGCTGAGTCCTCTCTCACAAATTTTGGAAATAGAGACATAAATAATTATATTTTATTCAAAAAGTGTGTTTGGAGGTGAAACTTATTTTCAAACACTCCAACCCAAATTCTCTATTTTCATTTCCATTTTTAAATACATCTTCATTCTTTTTCAAAATATTTCCTCCAAAATGTAGTAACTCTATCTATTTGTTATGTACCTAACGTTAGTCTCATTTTAAAGGTACTATCAATATATTTTCAGCGGTACCAATTTTGTAATACATTGAATATATAAATTGAAAACTATGCATTTTAATAAATGGAGATGGATCTCCGAACGGAGGAGTCTCCATATGTGGAGAATCAAAAAAGAGTTTCCAAAATGGAGACCCAAAAATAGAGATGGGTTGGAATGGTTTTATTCTCCATAATTGAGTTTTGGTTCCCTAAAATGGAGATGTAGAGATGGGTCGCTCTAGGAGTTTGCTCACGCCTAAAGTCTCAGGTTCTATTCTCCTACCAACAACTCTTAGCCCTTAGGGCGATCTCACGCCCACGTGTAAGCGTGTGAAATGGCTATGGGAGGAGTTGTAAGGATTAGTTCGAAGCGCGGGCAAGCTGATCCGAGACACCCAGCATTACCCAAAAATAAAGAGATTAGTTTGAGGTGCGCGAAAGCTGACCCGAGACACCTAACATTACCCAAATTAAAAAAAAGAAGTTTGAGGTGTTACTTTTTCATTACCTGAATCAATTATACAAATCACAACTTTAGGTCGTATAACAGCACCGTAACTAAGGCCCCCCCATATTACAGTCATCTTGCAAAAGTTTTCACTTGTGGGCCGGACAGTCCAAACTATAAAAACTTGTATTTGTAAGGCAGTTAAAAAGTACACAACCATGTGGAGTTCATAAAATTAGTCGTGAATTCGTGTGATTATGTGTGAATAAGAGTGATGAGACGTCACGTGATCATGTTTCAGAAGCACCCAACAATAATTGTTTATATAGAAGTGCCCACAAGAAGATTCTAATCAATGTCTATGCAACTATACTTATTGAAACAATCTTCTTGTAAATTTCATTGAATGCACAAGACTTGATAGCTAATAACAAATTACTCTCAAATGATCACATAAACAGGTAGTTGCAATGAGCATGCGGAACGAGCTCCGTGGCCCGCGCCAAATCCCGAGTGATTGGTACAAGTACATGCGGCAGGGTGCTGAAACTATCCACCGGACAAACCCAGATGTACTAGTGATTGTATCAGGCTTATCATACGACACTAATCTCGACTTCCTAAAGTACACACCTTTAGAAGTGAATATTGGTAACAAGTTAGTCTATGAGGCTCACTGGTACCCGTTCGGCAACCCAACAGAAAAATGGATCAACCAAACGAATGGGTTTTGTGGGACCGTGACCCAACGGTTCTTGGCCCAATCCGGGTTTTTGGGTTTTGGTCCAAACCCTGTACCGCTCTTTCTGAGCGAGTTTGGGCTGGATCAGACCGGCGGGAACGAGGCGCAGAACCGGTACTTGAGTTGCTTGTTGGGCCTTGTGGTGGAGAGAGATTTGGATTGGGCTTTTTGGACTCTGCCGGGGAGTTACATGCTTAGGGAAGGGAAGGTTGACTCAGAAGAGACTTATGGAGCGTTGACTTTCGATTGGGGCAATGTTAGAAATCCGTCAATAATAAAAAGGATGCAGCTAATCCAACAGATCACCTACGGTATGGTTCTTTTTTTTTCTAACAAATATAAAATCATACTAGATATTGAAAAGGAAAATGCTAAGTACCCCGAAAATTACTCAGACAGTGAAATCAATTGTTCAGATTCGAAAATGCTAAGTACTCCGAAAGTGAAATCAGTGATTCAGATAAAAATCCAAGCGTATCTGAACCACTGATTTCACTTTCAAAGTAATTTTCGGGATACATTTTCTAGGCATTGCTCTATTAAAAAACAATAGAACAGATACTAACATTCGGCATTCGCAATTTTTACTCGTACAAGAAGTGTATGGTATCAATTCGAAATAGTACGTAAACACAAAGGTTATCCGTCCAAATTTTTTTGCTAGTAACACTACTTATTGTGACGTTACGAATCGCATTTTGAACAAGTTTTGTAAAAAAAAATTCGGAACTTTAGTAATGTTGATCCGTCACATTTACAACTTCGACTGCCCACACAGAAGCCCGGGAAATAAATATAATCCACGTGTTTTATTTTCATGGAACTTATCCGAAGTTAATTTTTTATTTCATTTTTCATTTTTGCAGATCCAAATTCAAATAATCCAAGCTACCAAATCATGTACCATCCACAAACAGGGCAATGTGTGCACGGTAATCAGCCTCCTCCTGTTTATCTAACCGATTGCAAGAACTGGAGCAAATGGAGTTACGAAAAAGACGGTGGTCCGATCAAGTTATTGGGTAGCACTCCCAGTTGTCTATCGGTGGCCGGTGACGGGCTTCCGGTGGTTTTCTCTGATGATTGCTCTGGCCAGCAGAGTATATGGACACTAGTTTCTGGCTCCAAGTTTCACATTGCTGCAAAGGACAAGCAGGGGAGCCTCTTGTGCTTAGATTTGGATTCTTCTTCCAGTTCTGGCATTTCAATTGTAACAAAGAAATGTCTTTGCTTGGGAAATGATGCTAAAGATGTTCCCATGTGTGATGAAAACCCCCAGAGGCAATGGTTTACGTTTATCACATCAAATACATGATCGATGAACTACTATTATTAGGGAAAATTAGGGAATAGAAAACATTTGAGAAAAAGGTGGACCAATCACATAAAGAATGCAAGGATTTTAAGTGGTTTTGTTGCTTAGGCTCCATTCAGTTGTCGGAAATGTGCGGAAAATACATTCTCGGAAAAAGTGAAGTGAAATGAATTAAAGGAAAAGAAAAATTATTTCCCCGTATGTGTTCCTCTTTTTTAGCAGGATCTATTTTGCAGGAAAGTATTTCCTTATGGAAAAAATGAAATTGTGGGTCCCACAACTTTCTTGATAATTGAGCTCAAAGAAAGTTAAATAAAGAGATAATTTTCCCATCCTTTCTCATTTTTTTTTGGATTTTAACAAGGCCTAAAGTTTTATGTTCACGACCGAAAATACGTTAAATTACTTATTAAAGAAGAAAACATAAAGTGAGTTGACATTGATGTGTAGTGTACAAAAATGCTAGTGACGCAAGTGTAGACACATTGACAGAAAGTCTATATAAATGATTTTTGGGGCTTGAATGTGGGGTTATAAGCGTGTGTGTGCGCATTGAAGAATCGCACTGTCTTGAAATACGTCACTACTTGCTAGAATTGGTCTATAAGAAATCTGTTTCTCGAATTGGAGTATTATTTTTTGTCACTTTTTTCCGAATGACTTTTGCAACTTTGTCATAAGAATAAAAGGGTTTTTGTGTTTAGCTTTCTATCAAAGAAGTCCAACAAGTTTTACGTTTAATTTCTATCAAGTGAAAACTCTGGACATATCACTATTTTCTCCTCAATCTCATTGGCAACTGGTATTGCAATATAAATAAACAATAAAACAAGCACAGGATTCCAGGATTTTCATTCAGCGCAGACAAAAATATATACGAGGTCTCTTGATGAGTAGCTCAACACTGCAATACTAAATAAATTATTTTTTTCAGTGCATTTTTTTAACCCACCGGAATAGCCAGGGGCGGAGGGAACCAGAGACAAATGGGGTCAGTTGACTCCACTGACCCCAAAATTTATGTAGGGATGATTTTAATTTTACCTAAATTTTTGCTATTTTGACTCCACTTTACACCTCCTATTTGTCTATTTAAAAAATTTGGTACTTAGAAAAATAAGGGAGCCAAATAGAGAACCCTTGACACAAAATCCCCAAATGTCTCCAGCTGGTTTCTACGCTCGGCCAAAAAAAAACTCCCTCCATGGCTTCACTACACCAAATGAGATTGATCTCCCTTGGTGAATCGTGCACAGATCAAATTTTGATCCCCTATAAAAAAATCCTGGCTCCGGACATTGGAATAGCAGTAAACCGCCCAAAAAGCAAGACCCAAAAAAAATCCTACCATTTTGACCAAAAAAAAAGAAAAAAGAAGAAGATGAAAGAGGACAAACAGATTTATTGCGACACAAAAAGGTCCAACCTCAACAATTCTTTTCACACTCTTTTAGTGCTCTATTTTTACAAAACCACCTGTTTGACGTGGATTTTACGCTAACGCCAACTATGTATTCACATGCAGGATTAGGGAACAGTACCTTAATTAACCAAACATATAAAAAGTTGGTCTAACGTGACATCATTCCAATTTCATAAAAACAGACAGTCGGACGCAAACCTCAACCACACTTTTCTTGTACTATTTGTACTGCCTTAAATTATTGTACCCACTTTTTGATCTGCAAGCAATTTACTAAATGCAAACACCAACCTAAATTTTGACGCAGCAATTATGATAACGTGAACCCAGAGAGTCAGAGTCAGTAACTCAAGCGGTCGTGATAACGTGAACCCAGTAGCTTAAGCAGTCGTGAGTGGATACTTAAGTGTCAGTATATGAGGTCATAGGTTTAAGTGAATGAAACCACTTTGACCTACTGTCGTAATGTAACTCTAATAACAACGTAGTACTAACTTCTTATCGTCTGAAAAAACAAAATGTTGGTAAAGTGAAGGTATCGCCAATGTATTGGTGAAAAATCTCGTAATAGAATTGGGCTGATGAGAAATATGGGTGTCACTAAGGTGGGTGCTTGATTTCATATTGAGGGGGCAATGGTAAAGAGAGTGAAAAACAATTTGTAACAAATATGTCAAAAGTGAGTTTTCTATGTGAGAGATAAGTATAAAGTAAGTAATTTTACGCATTCTGATCACATTGTATTCTTTATTTTTGATACGCTGAAATCCCTCTTTCGAGAATTTCACAATCGAGGCTGAACTAACTTACATATATGGTGACTTTTACTCAAAAAAGCGAACATGGTGATTCTCTTTCTCTTTTCGCGCTTTTATTTTTATGGCTGCTTTCTTTGGCTTGAATTAAATTTTTGAACTTTTTTTTTTTTATCTTTAGCTTTTATTCACATTACTCTCACCTGTCTGAAAAATCTATTTATGGAGAAATGAAGCAACACAAAAAAAACAAACAGAGGGTTCTATTATTCTCTCTCATCTCCTCCCACAATATCATAACCAACAATGAAGTTATTATCGGAAAACACATTCCAAACCATCATTCTTCTTGTCTCTCTCCTCACGTTCACCTCCCTCTCACGCTCCTTCCCTCTCACCACAAGCTCAAGATGGATCATCGACCAAAACTCGGGCCACCGCGTCAAGCTAGCCTGCGTAAACTGGGTCGGACACCTCCACGTCATGGTCCCAGAAGGGCTCGAAAGACAGCCACTCCAACAAATCGCAGCTTTCGTGGCATCAAACGGGTACAACTGCGTGCGACTCACGTGGGCCACTTACATGTTCACGAGGTCCAACTATTCCAGCCTCAATGTCACACAGGCTCTGGACCGGTGGGGGTTAGCAGAGGCCAGGAATGGAATGGCAAAGAGTAACCCGTGGATTTTGGGTCTGACCCCTTTTGAGGCCCAAAAGGCTGTGGTTAATGAGCTTGGGGCTCAGAAGATTATGGTGGTGTTGGATAATCATGTTAGTTTGCCTAAGTGGTGCTGTGGTAGTGACGATGGAAATGGGTTTTTCGGGGATGAGTATTTTGATCCTAATGAATGGGCGCAGGGGTTGAGTATGGTGGCTAATCTTTATAGAGGCATACCTACAGTAAGTTCAATGACTCTAACCTAAATTTTGACCGTAGATTTACGTAAAGATCAATCACTTTTTCGATGAGCGAAATCTGAAAAGTATATACTAAAAAATTATGACACAATTTTTTTACTGAAGGCAGAAAAAGTTTGAAAAAGTCTTATTGGGATTTCAACTTCCGTCATTGTTTTTTAAACTAATTTATTTAGCCCAAACTTTTGATAAATTGCTCTCGTTTTTCTCACTTGTGAATTTGAGAAATCTCGAGCACTCGAATTTATTCTCCCGGATAGCAAAGTCCATTCCTATATGAAATGGAAGTCAACGAAATTAGCGTGTTTAATTGCCCTCGTAAGTCAACGAAAAGGGCATAAATCGGGCTAGTACTTCTCCTTCTTCTTTTATCAGGGTTCGAGTTACCTCTCCTTTCGCGTTACATGGTGTAACGTTTATCACAATCGTTCATTTAAGCGATTAATGATCTAAAGATTCTAAACAAACTCGTCTAGTGAATAGACTACTCTTTTCTGAAAAAAAGTCTTTTTAAAATTTGGACAATTGAAAACACTTTTGAACGGTTAAGATAGGATGCTACACCATTCAGCACAGATAGAGACGCTACATGAACCCGATTTCTTGAGCCACCAACATCATACTCCTTGTCGCTGATTAAAAAAAATTAAAAAATCAATCCTAGCCCTCACTTTATTTTTGCATCCTCTGCCCTTGGCTTTTTGGAATGAAAAAAAGAAAGGAAAAAGATTACTTAAAATTGGAATTGAATGGTAGTCCTATTGGGCCTTTATGGGCCCTTTTTTTGAACCATTCCAGTAATCGAAACCGTTTGCTTTTTGGAGTTCATTGAAAATATCAACCACGCCAATAGTTATATTTATAAAAAATCAGTTGATTTGTTCTTGGAACACTTTTGTGTTACTCCATAAAAATGGGTTCCAATTAGCTGATGCAATAATTTCTTCGTAACACAGATGCATTTTGAAAACATGTCGAACTGTATTAGAGCAATTTGATTTTTGGAGTGTTCAGTATTTCGACGAGCTCTAAAAAGTGAATAAATTTAATAATCAAAATTTAATAATCAAAGTTAACCCGAGAAAGACCCACATAAGGCCCAACAGGACTCTTTTTTAAGGAGTGGAGAGGGGCTGGGACCACTTAAACATATCACTTTTTAGGAGAAATTGAAGTAGAGAAGAGACAGGAATACAAATCCGTTTTTTTATATGCCCCAAAAATTCAGACAAGGCTATATTTGCTTTCTTCTCTTTTTTTTGGTAAATACGGAATATCCTAAAGAACAACCATAATAAAGTTTGGGATATTTAACCCCTATAACATCATCGATTAATTGTTTCAAACTATTTAACTTCAAACAGATAGTAGCAATGAGCATGCGAAACGAGCTCCGAGGACCACGTCAAAACGAGGCCGATTGGTACAAGTATATCCAAATGGGCGCAACAGCAATCCACACAGCAAACCCAGATGTGCTAGTGATCATCTCAGGCTTATCCTACGATACCAATCTCAGCTTCCTAAAGAAAAAGCCCTTGTCGTTGGGCTCGACTTTGAAACTCAAGTTAGTCTACGAGGCCCATTGGTACTCTTTCGGCAATGCGTTGGACAAGTGGAAGTTTGAAACGAACGGGTACTGTGCGAACGTCACCAGCGGGTTCGTGAACGCGGCCGGGTTCCTGGCCAGTGGCCCGAACCCGGTCCCGCTGTTTTTGAGCGAGTTTGGTGTGGATCAGAGAGGGGTGAGCGAGAGGGACAATATTTACTTGATCTGCTTGTTGGGCTTTTTGGCCGAGAGAGATTTGGATTGGGCTTTGTGGACTCTACAAGGGAGTTACATGCTCAGGGAAGGGAAAGTTGGGATGGAAGAGACGTTTGGGGTTGTGGATGCTAATTGGGCCCATCTTAGGAATTCGACAGTGCAAGAGAAGCTGCAACTTGTCCAACAGATGAATCAAGGTAATTTGCCCTTTAATTTTTAGTGTTTTCCTTTTCTTTTCTTTTTTGTGTTCAAGCTAGAAATCTAAAACTTAATCTAACAACACCACACGCTCCTAATGGACCTTGAACCCTGGCCACCACTAAGGGAGGCATTGGGCCATGCATTTGAGCTAAGAGCTCGCCGGGTTCATTTTTAGTTTTTTTCTTTTATCTTTAATGTTTTAGTCTAGATGTAGGGTCGCAGATAGGGCTGCAAACAAGCCGAGCCGAGTTTTGTGGTGTTCGAGCTCGGCTTGTTTGCTTAACGAGTCCAAAAATCGAGCTCGAGCTCGGCTCGGTCATAAACGAGCCGAACCAGGCTAATTTACTTAACGAGCATATTTAAACGAGCCGAGCTTTTGCGAGCGGAGCTGAGCTTTCACGAGCTGAGCTCGGCTCATTTAGTAAACGAGTCTAAAACTCGAGCTCGAGCTCGGCTTGATTAATAAACGAATCGAGCCGAGCCGCGAGTTGCTCACGAGCAGCTCGTCTCATTTGCAACCCTAGCCGCCCGGGGATAGAACTGTTGCAAGCCACTGTTGGGTAAAATACATAATCTTAGGAATATTTCACAAAAGTAATCCAACAATAAAAAGAAGGGAAGAAATTTACTTATATGGAGGAAAATTCATCATCTTCTAGTTGGAGATCATCAAAATCTTAGAGAGCACCACCTGTTCTGATGTTTATTTTTTTTTATTTTTTTTTTATGATGGGATACTCTAGAGCATTAGCCCCCTTTAATATAAACAGCTTACACAAAATAACCTCAAGAGAATAGTTTCTCCACAATTAATACAATGTGTGTTTCTCTTCCCATCATGGAAACAAAGAAATAAATGGTTGAGATTTAATCTAACAAAATACTCCATTATTTTACCACTACCCAATAGGAAAAAAATTCATGATGCCAAGTAGCTAGATTACACAAATTAACCAGCGAAACTCTAGTAAAATATGCAATATAAACTTCTTGCCGGCAAGACAATGGCTGAACAAACACTTCTTCCATTATTTACAATGGCAATGTTAGGGCGTCCGAAACATTGACGGTGACCTCAGAAAGAGTTATCTTTTCTGTTTAGTAGCTTGCCCACCCAAATTATTCTATAGTTTAGAGAACCTGTCATGTCGGCATATAGCCACTAAGATCATTAAAAATAATAAACTGACACTATTTAGCGACCCAATCTATTAAAAGTATAATAATCACATTGCAATTCAATTTTATAAAAACAATAATGGATAGGACCACATTTAAAATTAAGACATTGTTAGTTATTTTTCCTACAGTACTCTTTTTTTTTTTTCCCATTCTTCCAACATTACTCACATGGTATTCCTGTGAGTCTAAGACTAGAGCATTGCTACATACCCAAGTTTGGTATCCAGAATTTGAACTTTAATGGTCCAGATTCACTTGAAGTCAATCTGGACCGTTGAAGTTCAATTTCTGGGTATCCATTCTGGATACCTAGACTTTCTACTATGACTGTGGGGTATATGTTAAACGACTACATTTCTTTCCTTGCAGATCCAAATTCAAGTTTGCCTACAAACTACATAATGTTCCATCCCCAAAGCGGCCAATGTGCCCAGCAGCTGGGAAGCAATGGCATCTACTTAAGCGATTGCCGCACACCGAGCAAATGGAGTTACGGCGGGAATGGGACCCCAATCAATTTAGCGGGTACTTCTCGGTGCCTAACAATTGATGGTGACGGACTCGCTCCCATGCTCTCCGATGATTGCTCGGGCCCACGGAGTGCGTGGGAATCGGTTTCTGACTCCAAGTTTCACATGGCAGCTAGAGATGGACAGGGGAAGTACTTGTGTTTGGATTGGAACTCTTCTGACTCCTCAGCTATTCTTACAAAGAGCTGCCTTTGCTTGGATAGTGATCTTAAGGATGTACCCAAGTGTGCTCAAAACCCACAAGTTCAGTGGTTTAAGCTTATCCCAACAAATAAATAGCAAATTTTAAGTAAGTTTTAAAGACTTATTGTTAGATACTTAGATATTATGTGATATTTTAATTTAATTATTTATTAAAAATTATTGTTGCTTAACTTAGAAGTTTTGTGTGTGCTGCACTTGGAAGGTTACTATCTTTTTCGTTCAAGAGCAAATCCAATAAAAGCATTAATTTGCTTTTGGAAAATAAAATTCTATTACGTATTGGACATGCTTAGTGTATATGAAAGTGTTTTCCAACAAGAGAAAATCCTAGAGCAAAACACTAAGTTTCTCAAGTTTTTAGCTTTTTCCTTTTCTACTCTTATAATTAATATATTTCATAAGAGTGCGTTTTGGACGAAATGTAAGGGTGTTTATTTGGTGGAGATTTGGGTTCTCCTATTTGTGTAGAGTAGGTTCGAATCACACGATAAATTATCGGGTTGTTGTATCCTGGAGGGGATAAATTAGAGATTTTCTACAGCACTACGGGTTTGAATCTTCTTAAAGAGAGCGAAATTTTCGTGCCTCAGCCTGTTAATTCGTCCATCGTAACTTTTGAACCTTTTTTGCACCATTCAAAAATAAGTACTCATTGAGATTTTTCTAACTGTGCCGAAAAATTCAACACGCAATTTCAGGTAGTAATTTATTTTTAGAGGTCGAAATGACACGGTCTCCTATACTAAAGTGAGAGGAAAAAATTGGGACGTGGGGATTACCAAAACAAAATCACTATTTTATGCTTTTGGTTACTTCATTTATATTTTTGAATTCTCATCAAATTATATCTAGTTTTTTTTTTTTTTTACAAAAACACTCTTGAAGATAACAAAGTTAGTGAAAACTATTACGGTGAATGAGGACTCGATTATTTCCTACCAATGAATTTCACTCCGACTCCATCCCGATAAGGAATGAGGTGGGGAATGTAAATCGTATTCCAACCGACCTCTTTTTTTTTTTTTTCCCCATTAATCAAATTCTAATGATTATAAGTTTAATCGTCTAATTTATAGACTAACAACTACTGTAAATAAAAGATAAACTTCAACTTAATTAGCTGATCAAATCCTATCTAACAACTAAATACGGAGTAAAAGATAAAATTCAACTGTTGATATCAATTAAAGGTGTCCTTTCTTTATTATCCTTTTCCAAGTATACCTTAATTAGGATTCTATTGACTATCTATGGAGAGGTCCATTATAGATCGACGTGAGCATGACAAATTGTCCCGTAACAAAACTAATCATTGCTGGCTACTCCTATCTTCACGTTAAACAAAACCTATCCTAAAATTAAATAATTAACTAAAATAAATAATAATAATAGTAATAATAGTAACTAAAAAATATTTGTTGGACAAAATCTTTCTCTGGTGACTACGACATTAACATCCCGTATCATCATGAGTGGACACTTAGGTGCTAGTGTGTAATGTCTCAGGTTCAAGTTAATGAAACCACGTAGGCCTGCTGCAGTAAAGTAACTCTACTAACATACTAACTTCTTATCATTTGGAAAAAAAAAATGATTATAAAGTGGAGGTATCGCCAATATATTGATGAAAAATCTCGCAATAGAATTGGGTTAATGAGAAATACGGGTGTTACTAAGGTGGATGAGAAATATGGATTTCAGATTGAGGGGGGCAAAGGTAAAGAGTGTGATTTTATTTTTATTTTGTAACAAATAGGTCAAAAAGTGAGTTTTGTTGAAAATTACATGTTCAAAAATTTCATCCAAGATAAAGAAAGCAGCCAAAAAAATAAAAACGCGCAAAAGAGAAAGATAATCACCATGTTAATTAGTTCCGCCTCGATTGCTACATTATCAAAAGAGGAATTTAAGTGTGACACAAATAAAGAATACAATGTGATCAGAATACGTAAAATTATCTACTTTAGTACTTATCTCTCACATTATATTCTTTATATTTATCCTCACATCTTCTCTCTCTTAAAAATCTATAAATAGTAGAGGATTCTAATATTCTTTCTCATCTCCTCTCACAATATCACAATTCACAACCAACAATGAAGTTATTACCCGAAAACACATTCCAAACACTCCTTCTTGTCTCTCTCCTCACATTCACCTCCCTTTCACGCTCCTTCCCTCTCACCACAAGCTCAAGATGGATCATCGACGAAAACTCGGGCCACCGCGTCAAGCTAGCCTGTGTCAACTGGGTGGGACACCTCCACGTCATGGTCCCAGAAGGGCTCGATAAAAGGCCACTCCAACAAATCGCAGCTTTCGTGGCATCAAACGGGTACAACTGCGTCCGACTCACTTGGCCCACTTACATGTTCACGAGGGCCCACTATTCCAGCCTCAATGTCACAGAGGCTCTGGACCGGTGGGCTTTAGCAGAGGCCAAGATTGGTATGGCGAAGAATAATCCGTGGATTTTGGGCTTGACCCCTTTTGAGGCCCAAAAGGCTGTAGTTAATGAGCTTGGGGCTCACAAGATTATGGTGGTGCTGGATAATCATGTTAGTTTGCCTACGTGGTGTTGTGGTGCTGATGATGGAAACGGGTTTTTTGGGGATGAGTATTTTGATCCTAGTGAATGGTTGCAGGGGTTGAGGATGGTGGCTAGTCTTTATAGAGGCATACCTACGGTAAGTTCAAAGACTCTAACCTAATTAAACTTTCATCGTAGAAGTATCTCAATTTTGTAAGATCAATCATTGCTTTTGATGAGCGGAATCTAAAAAGCACCCAAAATAAAAGAAAAAACACAGCAAATATTTTTTACTAAAGGAAAATAGTTTGAAAAAGTCAAGGGATTTCAACATCCGTTATTATTTTCATACATATACGATTTCACAAGTGATTAATTTCAAATATTACACTGGAAACAAATTTTTTTCCAAACATTGAAAATATCAATTATATTTAAACTAATTAATTTAGCCCTAGCTTTTAATAAATTGCTTTCGTATTTCTTCAATCCAAGAACTTAACAAATTAATGAAAAAGGGAAACCAATATTCGTTATATCCACTTGTGAATTTGAGAAATCTCGAGCACTTGAATTTATTCTCCCAGCAAGCAAAGTCCATTCCTATATGAAATAGAAGTCAACGAAATTAGCTTGCTTTATTGCACTCATAAATCGGGCTACTACTTCTCCTTCTTCTTTTATACTACTAGAAGCACGACAATCGGCCACACTATAACACATTTACATGGGTGTGAGATTCACGTGTTTGACTCATATATGAATCCCATCCCCATGTGAGTACTGTAGTTGATTGTTGTGTCTCTAGCATTATTACTTATTTTACGAGGGCTTAAATTACTAGGGCATTATTCATTGTATCACAAATAATTTTAGTTTTGCGTCAATTTTTATTTTTGGCTTTTTTTTTAAAAAAATTAATTTTAAATTACAAAAAATTGACTCAAAACTAACATTTGCGAATTTTTTTGAATAAAGACAAAATGAATATACCAAAAAATCAGTTTATGGTTTTTTTGCCAAAGCTTAGAGTCTACTTATTTTTGCATCCTCTGCTGTTAGCCTTTTGGAATGAAAAAAAGAAAAGGAAAAAAGATGCTTAAACTGGAATTGTATACTCTCTAGTTTCTACGTTGTCCTATTAGGTCTTTTATGGGTTTTTTTTGTGAACCAATTTCAAGGATCGAAATCGTTCACTTTTTGGAATTCGTTAAAAATATCAACCACGCCAAGAATTATGTTTATCTAAAATCAGTTGATTTGTTCTTGGAACACTTTTGTGTTGATAAAAATGGGTTCCGATTAACTGGTGTAATAATTTTTTTGCAACACAGATGCATTTCGAAAACATATCGAACTGCATTAGAGCACTTTGATATGTGGAGTGTTGTATTTTGATGAAATCTAATAAGTAAACAAATTCGATGATAATCGAAGTAAGTCCGAGAAAGACCCACAAAAGGATAAATATAATGAATTCCGAAATATTTAATCCCAACAGCATCATAAACTAATTGTTTTGAGCTATTTGACTTCAAACAGGTAGTAGCAATGAGCATGCGAAACGAGCTCCGAGGACCGCGTCAAAACGAGGCCGATTGGTACAAATACATCCAAATGGGCGCAAAAGTAATCCACAAAGCAAACCCAGATGTGCTAGTGATCATCTCAGGCTTATCGTACGATACCAATCTCAGCTTCCTAAAGAAAAAGCCATTGTCCTTGGGCTCGACTTTGAAACCCAAGTTAGTCTACGAGGCCCATTGGTACTCGTTCGGTGACACAATTGACAATTGGACGAATCACACGAACAGGTGCTGCGCGAACGTCACCCATGGATTCGTGAACGCGACCGGATTCCTAGCTAGTGGCCGGAACCCGGTCCCGCTGTTTTTGAGCGAGTTTGGTGGGGATCAGAGAGGGGTGAGTGAGAGGGACAACAGGTACTTGATCTGCATGTTGGGCTTTTTGGCTGGGAGGGATTTGGATTGGGCTTTTTGGGCTTTACAAGGGAGTTACATGGTCAGGGAAGGGAAACTTGGGTTGGATGAGACGTTTGGGCTTCTGGATGCTAATTGGACCCATCTTAGGAATTCGACAGTGCAAGAGAAGCTGCAACTTGTTCAACAGATGAATCAAGGTAATTTGCCCTTTCGTTTTTAGTTTTTGCTTCTTTAAGGTTTTAGTAGACTTACAAAAATATTGTGCGTATGCATATTGCACAGGGCGGTGCATCTAAACCGTCCAAAAGTATTTTCGACGGTCCGTATTGGCCTCTGCTTTTCGACCGGGAAGAGTCAAAAGTGTTTAAAATATGGACCATTGATTTGTTGCAATTAACGATTAAGATGCGTTCGTGCATTTTGCGTACACAGACGTGCGTACGCATAGGAGGACTGATAGACTTATTGGGGAGGAACATTCATCATCTTCTAGTTGGAGATCATCAAAATCTTAGAGAGCACCCCCCTTCTCGTGGTTCTTTCTTTTTTTTTTATGATGGGATACTCTAGAACATTAGCCCCTTTTTATATAAGCAGCTCATCGATCATGGAAACAAAGAAATCAATTAATGGTTGAGATTTAATCTAATCAGGAAAAAATCATGATGCCAAGTAGATCACCCAAATTTACTAGTGGAACTCCAGTAAAATGTGCACTATAAATTTCTCGCCGGCAAAACATGGCTGAACAGACACATGTTTCATTATATATGGCAACGACGTTTGGGAGTCTCGAAACATCAACGGTAGCCTCAAAAAAAGTTATCTTCTCTGTTTAGCAGGCTGCCCCCCAAATTTTTGAGGTTATTCCTATAGTTTAGAAAACATGTCATGTCGACATATGGAGATCATTAAAAATAATGAATTGTCACTATTTAGCGACCACATCTAAAATTAATGCACATTATTTATTTTTCCAATAGTACTCACATGGTATGACTATGGGGGTATATGTAGCTTTAATGCAATACACTCACTTCCTAGACTAGAAAATTTAAAGGAATGCTAAACGGCGACGTTTCTTGCCATGCAGATCCAAATTCGAAGTGGCCGACACACTACATAATGTTCCATCCCCAAAGCGGCCAATGTGCCCGGCTGGGACGCAATGGCATCTACTTAAGCGATTGCCGCACAACGAGCAAATGGAGTTACAGCGGGAATGGAACCCCAATCCGTTTAGCGGGTACTTCTCGGTGCCTAACAATTGATGGTGACGGACTCCCTCCCATGCTCTCGGATGATTGCTCGAGCCCGCGGAGCAGGTGGGAATCGGTTTCTGTCTCTAAGTTTCACATGGCAGCTAAAGATGGACAGGGGAAGTACTTGTGTTTGGATTGGAGCTCTTCTGACTCCTCTGCTATTCTTACAAAGAGGTGCCTTTGCTTGGATAGTGGTCTTAAGGATTTACCAATGTGTGCTCAAAACCCACAAGCTCAGTGGTTTAAGCTTGTCCCAACAAATAAATAGCAAATTTTAAGTAGTAGTATAGGTTTTAGTAAGACTTGAGGGGGTGTTTGAGAGCTTATTTTTTAGCTTTTCATTTTTAATTTTTTGACTTTTTAGATTATGGTCAGAATGTGTTTTGAATTTGTGAGTAGTGTTTAGGCAAAATGTGCAGAATTCATTTTGCAATAGTAGTAGTGTTTGGGAGAACAATGATGGAAATGACTTATGAATTGATTGTTTACCATTTTGCCCCTGTTTATTAATCATGGTATTAAAAATCTGTACGAATATTATTTCTTGCAAGTTATTTTTAAGTCATTTTTGGGAAATATTTTGATAAACGCAAGCCATCCAGATTTGAAATTTTTATTTGGAAAATATTTTTTGGTCTTTTTTTTTTTTTGGGTAATTGAAAGTCTCCTGTACGTATTCTTTTATGGAGATTGTTTTCAGCAATTTTTTGAAGTTATATTGTGAAATATTATTTTATTCTCACTCAACTGAAAGTCTCTAACTATTTTGATATTCTTGCTGTGTGTTTCTGTTGTAATGTAATTTTTGTTCTTTATTTATTTTTTTGGTAATTGAAAGTCTCCAAGTACGTTCTTATTTATTATAAAAATAATGCTCAAGTAAAATCAAACTAATTGTCAAAATATCAAAAGACTTTGACCGTCATTAAACCCAAAAAAAAAAACCTACGAACAAATAAAAAACAGACATTTAATCATTATACAAAGACTTCGACCATCATTGAAATATCGATTAAGTAAAATAAAAACCTGATTGCCAAAAAAAAAAAATACGTCTATGGGGGTGGGGTGGTTATTTCCTAAAATGGTAGAAGATTATTTTATTTTACTACGTAATTAAAGATTTTTTAGTGGACTTGTTATTGTCAAAAGATTAGTGAAAGTCAGAAGAAGACGATAACGTAAATCTAAGCCATTTTCATGATTAACAAAGGGAAATTGAGTGTGTTTTGGTCTTTGTTGTTGGCAAGAAGTCGACAAGAATTTGAGAAAGAAAAATGAGAATGGAAAAAGCTCAAAAAACCAGCTTCTCACTTTTTCTCTCTAAACATCAAATTTGAGAACACATTTTGGACTTTTCACCGAAACACCCAAAATAGAAAAATGAGAATGAGAAAATGCGAAAACTTGATTGCCCAAACACCCTCTTATTTTTATTGTGAGTAATAAGATGTATCAGGACAATTTCTTGTTTTTTACTAGTATATAGATTGATTCTTAAAAGTTCCTGGTATATTTGCCACTAACTCTAATATTTTTATTTTTTTTATAACCGGATAATCGAGCCAAGTTGCGCGCACCTCGACTAATTCTCGAACACAGGTAATAACCAGGCATGATCCTCAGTGCCCCCAAGAGATTATTGGGCAATGAGAATCGAATCTGAAACCTTAGGTGAGAGCAAACCCCTAAGTCCTAAGAGAATACTATTTTGCCTAACCCTTGGAGTTGCCACTAACTCTAACATTAAATGCAACATGCTTTGGAAAACAATCTAAGAGTTGGCTTGATAGTCAACGCCCGAGACTTGGAGATTTACTCAATTTAAGTCTCGTATATTCTATCAACTCTTGTGTTCCTAGACAATTTATAAAAGACTTCGCCCCGATTTTAATTGAGGTCTCTTCTAACAGACTATGAGACTGGTTTCTACATTTATTGTGATATGCATAACTGCAAATGAGCCGAGCCGAGCTCTGTAGTGTTCGAACTCGGCTCGTTAAGTAAACAAGCCGAAAAATCGAGCTTGAGCTCGGCTCGGTCATAACGAGCCGAGCCTATACAATCGAGCCGAGCTTTTGCGAGCTCGTTAACTAAACGAGCCTGGAAATTGAGCTCGAGCTCGATTACTTATCGAACCGAGCCACAAGCTGCTCCCGAGAAGCTCGGTTCGTTTGCAGCCCTACCCGTAAGTTAGTTTAGACAAATTAATACGTTATGGAAAAACAAATGGAAGAAAACAATAAATAGAACGTGGAAGATCAATCAATCATCATCTTGATGATGGGGAAAGAAACATTAAAAAGATTTGGAGTCATAACATAAGAGTACAAAAAACTGGATTCTCTTATATAGATGAGATGATTGGGGAAATGATGAGAAAAATATGATTGGGGACTAAGCTCGTGCTACGATAATTAACGATAGAATTGCACGATCTCATGTCGGAGCGGCGGAATGGGACTGGTTGAAATCAAAATGTGTCGTCAATAACCAAAAAACTAAAATATGACTAGGGACTAAGCTAGTAAATCCGGATAGTTGATCGGTTTGCTCCCCATACAATTGATCAGATTTTGATTTTTAGGTGGGATCAAGCCACAAGAAAGTAATTTCTTGTTTGTGAATTCCCTAATCCTTGCCTTTGATTGGACCGAGGAGGAAATTGGTTGTGGTGTGTATAAGTTGGCCCGTACACTCCTTGCAATCGAACAAAAAAGAAGAGGACAAAGTAGAGGCCCGATTTCGAGAGATAATTAGCTGCTCCATGGCAGTGTTCCTCCTCTCGCACTAACCACCATCTGCTCCCAAATGAACGTCGCTCATTGCCTCATTGGAAACCTGATTTTTTAAGATAATATAATTATTGCATGCCAATTTAAATTAACTTCTCAATCTTTGCCCTTGATAAGATATTT
Organism: Gaultheria prostrata; assembly: GCA_036023075.1. Classification (NCBI taxonomy): domain Eukaryota; kingdom Viridiplantae; phylum Streptophyta; class Magnoliopsida; order Ericales; family Ericaceae; genus Gaultheria; species Gaultheria prostrata. The sequence goes on from JAXBDA010000980.1 coordinate 64,457, forward strand.
ATAAAATGTGAGAGAAAATGATGGGTAAAATGGGAATGCTGCATTATTATTTTTTTGAAACTTTTCAAAATGACAATCTTTATGGAACATCCTAAAATGAAATACTAGACCATCTTTGCGGGATGGAGAGAATATTAATTTCACCGCACTTATGTCTCACTGCGTGTAGGTACTACCAAACGACCATGGAAACTCAAATTCATAAATTGATCAAGAAATTCCGAGCGCTTCCCAAAATGAAATACTAGACCATCTTTACGGGATGGAGAGAATATTAATTTCACCGCACTTATGTCTCACTGCGTGCAGGTCCTACCAAACAACCATGGAAACTCAAACTCATAAATTGATCAAGAAATTCCTTGCGCTTACAATCTAACCAATCACCTATGTCTCTTCACTGTCCTTTTCGTTGGCATGTAAAAACTTTTACCATAGATATGTAGATAGACTACTCCACATATCCGACAAGGCACTACAACAAAATTGGGGTATCGCGACGAAAAACTTTCGTCGCCAAAGTAGCATTTTTCGTCGCTAAAGCTATTGGCGAGGAAATGTTTCCTCGCCCACTTTCCTCGCCTATACTGTGTCGCAAAAGCCTATTGCGAGG
>JAXBDA010000981.1:0-5000 GCA_036023075.1 Gaultheria prostrata
AAACACAAAAGGCATTTGAAAAATCAAATTCCTAGTAATAAAGAATATTGTATACTAATGAACTTTATACAGATTCAACACAAATATTAATAAGATAAAAAACAACAATCCTTCATCATAGACAACATAATAAATATTAAAAAAAAACACCCATCACCAATCTCCCTTTTCCCCCATTGTATAACAAACATTCCCATCTCAAAAGAAAAAAAAACGAAAAATATATAAATGTAGAGATGAAGGGAACTTAACTCCTGCAGCGGGTAATTTGACTGCACCCACGGGAGTATGGGTTGCGCTGCGCACCAGTTCGGCAGTTATAGTAAGAGGCGCCGCGTCGGGAGCAGGGCACTCTGTTCCTGCTCAGCGCACCGTAGATGATGTATTTGTTACAGCTAGAATGCGCCGGTTAACTTCAAAGTCGAAGTACCAATGATGCTCAAAATTTTAAATATGAGAGAGAGAGAGAGAGATTGCAATGAAACCTGAGGATCTGCTCGGTCTTCTCTTGCTTCTTCGGTCCTGCACGGCGTCTTGATGAGTTCCTTGCCGACGGTTGGATGGTGCTTTTGTAATCCCGATTTCAACAATCCAGAAGAATTCCTAGAAGAATAAACAAAACCCATCAGTATTCAAAGTTTGCACAGGCGGAGGAGAGAGAGAGAGAGAGAGAGAGAGAGAGAGAGAGAGAGAGAGAGAGAGAGAGAGGCGCTGTTCTGGTGTTGAAGTTTAGACAGATATTGTCGACGGCAGACCAAAGACATGGATGCTGTGAGGACATGTACGAAACTCACCACCAGCTTCCTTATCTGCTCAACCAACTGTCATTAACGCAACTCAACTACTACCAATAAATATAGCCAAAAGAAGAATGGTATTAATAGACGTGTTGGCCCACAAGACAAAGAGGCAAGAAATTAGATACAGACGATGAAACACAATGCCCCACATCAGTAAATGAAATACAACCACGCGTACATTTATGGCAGAACCACCCCTGTGAAGGACACGCTTGGTAGCACGAAGGAAAAACAAGGACATTTTGGGACGAAAAATAAGGCCGAAGTGAATTTCCTTATTAGGTATAGAGGATTGGGGCTTTCTTGTCAAGATACTTTTGCTTCCCTGAATTTTTTAATTCCACCTCATGATGTCAAAATCAGAATGGCAGTTTGAATTTCAACCCTGCTAGCGATAGTCACTTGCTGATCCGGACAAGATCTGGTGACCCTTGCTCGGCTCGTTCCTCCGACAGCTCGGCTCCTCCTTGATCGGCCTCTGCTAAACTCGGCAGGAATGCTTGGAAGTAACACGGGGTTCGCAGGGGGCCACTGACGATGGAAACAAGGTTCTCCCCGTCTTTTGATTCCACCACAGTAGCTCGATATATAGCCGAGGAGGATGTGAGCTGCTCGGCGGAGACCTACAGGTGTCGGCTCAAACCCATCGAACTCTAAAGTGAGAGCAATGTCTTCGCAGTGGAGGCGGCCTGATCAATGCGGTTGTCGTCGTTAAGGTTAGAGGCCGCTGAATGTAAATTAAAGGAAATCACATCCAAAATCACAATAAGATAATCAAAAGCAGGGAAAAGTCAACAATGAAAGGTAGGTACCAACGTGGTGATTTACCAATGTGAGGGACGCGCCAGTGAATCAACTCCCCCTCTTAATATCTGGGCATCCAATTCCCAGTCACGATACAAAAATCGTTTTGTTTCCCCCTCACCGAGTTTGGGAGATCTGTGATACGTTGTTGGTCTTTATTCCTAGCTTTGAAGTACTATGAGGCATCAACCGTAGGGACGACGTTGTACAATCTATGAATATCAAACTAGCCTAGGGAAAGGTTTAAGAGTTTGTCCAGAGCAACAATGCCCAGAATGACGCGAACGACATTCGGGCACATTTGCATAAGGTTAAGCCTACATCTCTCTGCCACCTCCCAGAAGAAGGGGTCTAAAGGGAATTTGAGGCCACACTCAGTGATGAAAAGAATAGGGATGTGAATTTTGTCCTCCGTTTGATCGTGTTCTGGAAGGACATGAGGCCGAGGAACCCTAACTTGAACTTCGTCGGGTATGTTGAATTCCCGTCGGAACTTCAACATTTTTCGGTCGGAGTCTACTACTTCTAACAGTTTTCCCATAGTGAAACCCTAAGACATGTTCTAAGGACTAGGAACCTAAAAACACGAAGTGCAGAAGCAAAAGATGGGTTGAAGTGAAGAGTCAGGGGAGAAATAGGTACTTACAGGCAAAGTCGGAGGCCTACAGTGTTTTTCTGGCGAAAAATGGTGGAATAAGTCTCTCTCTCTCTCTCTCTATACTTCTGGAAGGTGAAGTGAGGGAATAAGGGAAACGAAACGGGTTTTTTCAATTTGAAAGGGGTAATCATTATCCCGCTACAACACCCCATAAAGTAAGGAGTGACATATGTGAAATGTCACTCAGAAACGTCCTTTGGCCTTATCAAATAGGGCACGCGTCAACCCCCATTTAATGCAAATACCGTCTTTGCCTCCCACGTGATGACAGAGATGCTCTGAGAAGATTTGACCTAGCAGTAGGTCGGCACAGCGGCAGTATATTCAGTTGCGAAACTAAAAGGTTAGAACATCACCAACAGGAAAACAATGATGCTCAAGGCTGGGGAGCAATTTGAGATGGTAGAATCCAATTGCCTAAGAAAACTACAAAGGCACGAGCGGAATTAGCTCGGCGGGTCCATGAGAGGGCGCCTTAACTTATGGCCGAACTAGTCAGGCCACGTATAAGGCCAGGATATACCATGGGGAGGTGTATCAGCTCGGCCTTAAGGCATGGGGACGTCTTAGGGGATAGCCGAGCTGAGTGGGTCATGTGTATGGCCAAAATCATGATGTAAGGTAGTTGCGGCGCCATGAAAAGGTGTTGGACCTAGAGCTGAGCTACGAATAGTTCGGCACCGAACACGCCGCCTTAAAGAGAATAAGGCGGTAGATTGTTCTAGAAGGATCAAGAGTAGTCTCTTACTTGATAAGAGGCGAATCCCGTAATTTAAGGGATAGACGTGAGCATCCCACATTGGTTAAGGAATGCAGAATCCTGGTGGTACTATCACTACATGACCATAAAGTAAAGAGTCCTATATGGAACGAAATGAAACCACAAGAAGAGATCCTGTATACACGGTATTACTATATGTTAGAAAGAGGAAGAGTGTAAGGGTTTCTACATTCAACTATTTTATTTAACTTTTTCTTAAAAAAGATAGAAAGACAAAAAGGTTAGGATTGTGTTTTGTATATTGACCTTTTTACCCCATCCAACTTCCTATTTAGTCCACCTCCAGAAATCAATGTCTCTTGCCCTCCTTTTTCTTATAATCCACTAACCACCCCTGCTGCCACTGCCAGCCCCGTCTCCTCACGCCGTTACCCATTAGGGTTCCACTGCCGGCAAGTTAACTTAACTACACAGAGGAAGGCGAAATGGACGGCCTTGGTGTTTAGAAAACCCAATTTCTAAAGTATTTCGTGTTCTATTCCAACAAATGAACAATGCTATGTTTATTGTCTATCTATGTGCAATTTCTATCAGTTGTCTATGGAGAGTTTTTAGGGATAGAAACGTATTCAATTGACTCTCCCAATTTTGCGGTGCCATTTATGAGTCACCTAATATGGTTTGAAGGTCTGTGAGAGAGTGAGACCGAGAGTAAGAGAGAGAACCCCCAGACCCGATCGTTCAGAGAGTGAAAAGAGGGAAGATACAACCTTCAGTTCTTAGTTGCATGAAGCGGGGGAACGAGAGATTATAGAAGCTCCTAAGGTTTGGAGCATGAAAGGAATGCATACATATATTAGGAAAATAATATGGCATAGAAAACACACTAAATAACTTCAATCATTTTAGGAAGTGTGGCACTAGAGCACAGAAATAGTACCCAAAATTTACCCAGAAAGTGAGAATGAGTAGCTCAGATAAAAGTGAGACCCACTATAGGTGGTAGGAAACACAAGAACAAACTCCTAGTCCAAGAGTTAGAATAATTGTTGGTACAAATATTTGTAACAGACCTGTAACAAAATTGGCACATAGTTTGTACCTCATCTTTTTTGGAGAAGCCAAATTTTAAGTGTTCAAAATGTCACACAGGCTTTCAACGTCTTGGAAATTGTATGTTTCTAATTTTCTACTATTGCTGCAATGCACTATTGCCTGCACAAGTTGCATATTTTTATGACAAGGCTCCAATTCTGGTAATGAAAGTTCTGTTTTTTGGCTGAAGAACATAGCATTCAACATAGAAACAATTCTGTCTCACTGAGTACCTGTAATTGCAAACGTAGAACTTGCAAGCTAGCCAAAGTGGTAGGCAAGTAGGGGTGCAAACGAGCCGAGCCGAGCCAAGCTTTATAGAGCTCGAACTCTGCTCGTTTAGTAAACGAGCTCAAGCTCGGCTCGTTTATGAAAGAGCCGAGCCCTTAACAAGTCAAACCAAGGTAAATTACTTAACGAGCCTATTTAAACGACCGAGCCTATATAAACGAACTGAGCTTTTGCGAGCCAAGCAGAGCTTTACCGAGCTCGTTAGTAAACGAGCCTAAAACTCAAGCTCGAGCAGTTCGGTTCGTTTGCAGCCCTAGTCCAAGATCACCTCCAAGATCACCAATGTTGTGGCTTGAAGCCGTGACAATCCCCTCCTTTCAGTCATAATCAACATAGCATTCATAAAAACAAGTCTGTCCACGAATACCAAAACAAGTCTGTCCACGAATACCAGTAATTTCAATATATTTGCGATGTTCTTTCTTGTATTAACAACAACGAATTGCTACAAGGAATGCAATTGTCAAAGTCTAGCATAAAACCCAAAGATGAGTTATCCTAGGGTTCTCTCCAACAGGTATCAGATTTTGGCAATTGGTAAACTTAGGAAGCTAAAGCTATAGATGCGTAATCGCAGACCTATGGGCGATATCATACACGGATATAAGGATTTCAGCACTAATTAATATAA
>JAXBDA010000981.1:7500-64999 GCA_036023075.1 Gaultheria prostrata
AGCAAAACGCAGATCGTTCACAAAAATACCTTTCTGGTTGCTTCATTCACCTAAATGGTCTACCCTTCAGATTGTGAATAATATACTGTTCCGGTCTGGTGGTCTGTGTATTTCCCAGACACATAAATGATTCCTCCACTAAATTTTTTACCAAGAAACTACAGTAGCACTACCTACTAACTGTAACAGAACTTGCAGCACAACATGTAGCTCTTACCGTCTTATACTCCAACATAGTCATACCAACATGCAGAGGGGTCAAAACTTGAAACTATCTGGAATACTGAATTTTTTTTTATGGATTTCACAGGGAGCAAGATAAAAATAAGGAATGAGATGATAAGATTTGTTTAGCACCAACACAATTGTAAAAAAGACATCTGATGTTTTCTCTTTTGTAGCTGGTCTCTAGGAAAAGGGCAGTGCGGCAGGCAGCAAAGAAGACACAACTCAGTTGATGTTATTAACTGCAGAAATAATCGTCTTCTGGTTGCTATGTACTCCAAATATGGTCTGACCCTTTTCATCTGCAACCCAGTTTTCTTTATACCAAAACTTGGGGTGTGATTAGCAACTAGGACTTGAGAATATCGGCAGCTTTGGGGTGGGAAAGCATCAAGTCCGGGACCCAAGGTCTGCTTGAGGCAGATGAGGCTAATCTTCGGCAGCGCATAATTGGTTAAATGAGCCGTCGCCCACAATGCCCATGTTTGGGGATGGGATAGCCTCTTGCCAACATCTGTACGAGACAGGTGAGGTTGTTCCTAGCAGGGCAGAGCAAGATGAGTAAGCCATGTCCCATACTAACCACTTCAGGTCCCACATGACACTTAAAACATTCTTCCTTTTGTTGTGATATGAGGAAACAAAAGTCGCATGCATATTCACAAAGAAGACATCACTCTCGAGTTCTTCTTCTTATATTGTAAATGTCAAAACTCCAGCTAATCTTACACGATCTCTGTTCAAATACGATTATTTGGGTATTGCTTATATGACACTCTGTAAGTCTGTAGGCATATCCGATATAAATACAGGCTCATATGTATCTGCAAATATTTTGAACTTCTTTTCTACATTGGATACATCAGGGATTTTCTAGGTGAAGTCCCACATTGCCTCAATTGTCAGTACGAAAACAATGGTTAGTATATAAGAATGGGGAACCCTCATCTCAACAGCTAGCATTGGGGTTGAGCAATAGCAAACACCGTGTAACATGGCAGGATACGGACCCATAGTTTTTGCAAGATATTAATGTGGCTCATATTGCAAAACTAAAAAACTCTAAAAGAGATGCTAAAAATTGAATGACACTTTGCCCCAAGAAATTTTATTATGTTATCTTCGGCCTGTTCAAAATGAAAAGTTGCATAATCATCAAAGCATACCAAGGATATCCCTTTTTTATTAGCTTGGTTTGAGCTGTTAGTTATGGTTTTGGAATCAATGAGATATGTATTGGTGCTTGACATTTACAACTAAATGAATGTATTGCTGCTTTTGGTTTTATCTTTCCGCACACTATAATATCAAAATATTCTGAAAATGTCCTTTACAAGGTCTCCTCGCCATATCGTATCCTACCTGTATAGATTCCACCATATAGGTGTCGTATTCTTATCCCGTATCCTATAAATGTTCCCTGGATATGACATCTCAAATAAAAAGGAAGCATTAAAAGGACTTAAGCTAATTGGTACTAATTACTAAATACTCTAATTCCATAATCAAGCTATGAGATACTATAGGTCAATGCTTACCATCCTTCCTCATCTCGGGGAGCAATCCAGAAGCATGTTGCTCCACGATTTTCAGATATCCATCAACCTCGTGATCACGTACATTAAACAAGACGATTGAGCCATACTGAAAAGCTATCAGGTAGCAACAGTCACTTCCACTTAAATTGGCACCCAAACCCTGATAAGAAAAAACAAAGCATAAATTTACAACGGGCATCCCATTCGTTGATTCATGCACAGGTGTAATTGAAATTTTCTCGGCATGATTCATTAGAAAGAATGTACTTCAACATTGCACTGTCTCAGCTTAGGTGTTACTGCTATGCTTTTCAAGGTAGGATAATGAAATGAGTGAAGGAACAATAAACAAAATGAAAAGCTTTACCATGCATTTCCTTCAAATAACGAAATTCTAGTTCAGTTGTTTAATACAACCAAAACCAAGTATTAGTTGAAGGTTAAGATAATACTAACACCTTAAGTGCTTAACTCACTTTATTTGACTGATGGAATGTCGACGCTGCAAAAGGACTATCCAGTTGCATACAATTAGAAATTAGTGACATGCTTTCACACAACCTTTCCAGAGACATTAATCTAGAAAGGGATATCCTAGCAAGGAGCAACACATGTAAGACCATATATGACTGCCATAGGATCAGAGATAGACTCTCCTCACCGAGACTAAGATAGTGTTCAACAAGACTAAGCTAGTGTTCAACAAGTTCAACTTCTCAAAAGAACTACTATAAACACTTAAACAGAATAAATGCCTAATCAGATTACAACAGATATCCTGCCTGAGCATGACACACAAAATATAATTCACACTGACAGACAAAATGCAATTTAATCAATCAAGCTAGAAGAATTAAAACAGACTACCACGAAAATTCTGTTTCTAACGGAAGATTAACATATCACAACAACCAACACCCAATGTGTCAATAACAACTAAAAATAATCGGAAAAATGCATCTGAATCAAGGAGATTGGAATAATAACTTACATTGGGATCAGGCTTTTCATTGCCAAACCTTAACACAACATAATTAGTCATGCGAGAAGTGGGTGGAATGAAGTTGGGCTTGTTCTGCTCCACTAATCTTCTCAAATCCACACTACACCAAGAATCAGCATAAGTGTCAGTGTCGACTTCCGATCATTTGCATAACAACTAATCCAGTCCAAGTTTCTTATATAAAAAAGAAAAAAGTTAAGGTGATAGATAATACTCCAACTAAGTTTAAACCAGAACAAATTGGCCCGGCTTCTCTTTAGAAATTTCTCCACCGTAACTTTGCAGCTAAATAAAGTTTTCAGTCAATCTTAAGTTTATATCTCCTCTGGCTTTACAACGGAACGGAGTGCTTCATTTCAAATGAAGGTTTTAGTCAAACTCCTCTTCAAATTAAGCAAACGATGGAGTAAAGGGCTGGAGATGGCCACACTTGTTTTACGGACTTGGGGTGGGTGATGTGCACCTGGGTGCTATTCACTCCTCGGTCGTCCGATCATGTTTTAGACCTCGGTCGTCCGATCATGTTTTAGACGGTCTGGATGCATTCGGCAACTTTAATCTAATTTTGATTTACTTTTATCGGTCTTTCTTACATTATAATAAAATTAGGGCAGCCGACGAACCAAGCTAACCAAGCTTTTAAGGCTCGGTTCGTTCATAACTATCCTGCTCAAGCTTTTAAGTGAACAGCGCCCTAGTTATAAACTAGGGAGAAAAAAAGAAAAGAAATGACAATCCAACAACATAGAACAAAATCACAAAGCCTATACATAAACATCAAACAGCAAACCTTGTTGAGAAGAAAAAAGCCCTAACAGGAATGAATGACTTGGTGTCCTCCTCCTCACTCACACCACAACCACTGTTAGAATCCCCGTCCTCCGAGTTCGTGACCGGCTCATTCCAGTCCACTGTGTGCGCCGATGACATCGACGAAACGCATTTGGTGACGAAGAAGAAGCCGACACCGTGAGCGATTCGCGGATTGAAGTTGGACGGGTAAGAAGTTGGGCGGAGTATTAGGGTTTGGGGAAGAGAGAGAAAGGAGGAGGAGAGAGAGTGAGGCGGCGGTGGGAGGAGAGTAGAGGTAGGGTTGGAGAGTGAGAAGAGTGTTCGGATGGCGGCCTTGATTGTGGCTGATGATGATGATGGAGAGGTGGAGGTGGAGGATGAGAGAGATGGAAGACGAGAGAGAGTCCTCATGTGGGAGGAGATGGAACGGTGCCGCCACAGCTGGTTTTGTAGCATAGCTTACATGGCGAGTGTTCCTCCGCCCATTCTGATTCCTGAAAAGGAAGCAACAAGTCAGTTTTTTTGAAGAGCCAAGAAAAGTGGGCCTTCTTCGTTTTGGGTCACGTGACCTAGAATTTCAATTATTGGCATTTTTATTTTTCTCCTACCATTATTCTTTTTTTTAATTTTAATTTTCATTTCTCTCTCTATCTCTCTTCAATCATTATCTCATATTTTCAATTATTACTCTCATTTCTCTCTCCACTCAAAACCTAAATCCCAAATAAACCCAAACCGAACATAACCATGAACTTTGGCTGCGTTTGGAAGTTGTGAACGAGAAGAGAGAATTTAAAATAAAAAAGGAGAAATGGGAAAGAAACCTCTTTGTTTTTTTTTTCCTTTGGGTAAAATATGTACTTGCCCCCTTAAACAATCCCAAAATTTTTTTATTTCCCTATTCAACTATCAATTGAACACGCTTGCCTCTTCCACTATCAAAATTTACTTATTAAGGATAAAATCGATTTTCCATCCAAATTCTTAACGGTAAAGTTGACAACAAGGGTTAACTTGTCTTTACGCTTAAGTTTAGAACGAGACCCAAGTCAAAGCCTAATACCCAATTCAAGTGAAAGCGTCTGAGAAATTAGGGCTCAACAAAACTTCTCCCACCGTCTACGGTAATTCTGGGATCAAAACCGCAAACATTGTTTCATAAGGCAGTAACTTATGGACCTAAATCTTATGTTGAGATTGTCAATCAAAGTCATGATATAGGTCCAAAGAGGTAGACAACATGACTACATTCAAAGCCAAACCTTTAGCATCAGAATAGCTACCCAAGAGTGAATGGTTGAAAGATTCTCAGGGTTCGACTGTGACTGAAGGGTAAAAACCCCAAATCATTTTTCCATTTAGGGTTTGATAGTAGATGTCCCTTTTACCCTCTTCTTTTGGCACTTAAAAAAAGAGTAATGATGAGTTTTAACTTTTCCGTTAGGAATTTGGATGGAAAATCAATTTTATTCTTAGTAAGTATTTCCTCCGTCCCTTTTTAAGTGATCCATACGGGAATACGTGCAATTTCAAACCCCTAAAAAATATATTTCCCGATATAATTTTTTAATTTTTTTTTACCAAATTAAAGTGCTCATTGAGTACTTTAATTAGGTGCAAAAAAATAAAAAAATGTTTCACGGAGGTGTCTTTTTTAACGTCACAAAAATACATGTTTTCCAAGTGGATCAATTAAAAAGGAACGGAGGGAGTATTATTTTGATAGTTGAAGATTGATAGTTGAAGATTGATAGTTGAAGGGGAAAATAAAATTTTTTTGGATGGTTCAAGGGGGCAATACATATTTTACCCTTTTTTCTTTTGTTTGGTTTGTGAAATAGAGAGGAAAATTCGCACTCATGTGAGAGAGAAAAAGAGAAAAAATAAGTAGTTAATTTTCACTTTATTCTCCTTCCTCTTCCTTTTCCTTTCTCCTTCTATTGGAAACCAAACAAAGGAGAGGAATTTTTTTTAATTTTCTCTTCTTTTCCACTTCTTTCCTCAACTTCCAAACATAGCCTTCGGTTATCATGCATGATGCATTTGCTATTTTGGTGGTTGTGTAGCTGTAACGAAATTTGGTTGACGGTGGTTGTTTGGAACATAAGATGTAATCCGTGAATAAGAATTGGGTCCGAACCATAACTCACAAATTGGATTGAAACAAGAGTATAGGACTTTTAGTCTGGACAAGGATTGTATATTCTTGAAACTGTGACTCGTGATTCGGTCCTCTAATTCATAGGAATCCGATCTGGATCGGACCGCGAGTAGGCCTATCTCAGTTGGTGATGAACTTAGCTGAAGACCAAACGTACTGTTTATAATTGTGCGAAATGGATCTTACAGAGGAAAATCTATAGTCTCATCACCCAAGCAATTAGTCTACATTGGTGAACGTAGGAGGTCACTACATTAATTCGACATTGTTTGTTGCTAGAAGTTGGCTTTCGCTTATCAGCTTTACATTTTAGCAAGTCGGAGTTGCTCCTACGCCAAATGTGTAATTCCAGTCAACTGATCGTTGAAAAGAATACGAAATCTAGTTAAAAGTGCAGAATATGCTTGTACAAATCACCGATTCTACCATGGTCCTAACGAACTGAAGCACAGGGTTAACGGGTAGCCCAAGCAGCCATGGTTGTACATAATCCAAAAGAACAAAGTTATTCACATGGAGCAGGGAGCCTGTCAAGTATCAGATGAACTGCTTCAGAAACTCTGTAGCTACGAGCCTCCCTCGTGTGTTCACAGAGAGCTTCAATTCGCTTATCTCCTTGTCGATGTCCTGCAATTTGAAAAAAAATGAAACTTCTCAGTTGGAAGAAAACAACATAAACAGACACATAAAGAGTACGACCAAAAACTCTAAAGAAAATGAACGAAATATTCTACATGGCAATATGTGGAACTCCACCATTTAAATTTTGAAATATAAGATTATCGAAGGAGTAGAGAAAAAGATTGGATCAACCAACGAAGATTTCCCAGTTCAAAAAAAAAAAAAAAAAAAAACCAACGAAGATTTCGGATCTAGGATCTGACGGTGGGAAAATTAAGAGAGCCAAGTATAATTTAAATTTGATTAGACCAAGTATATGAAATTCGATTCTACCACCAGTTAGATTAAAAAAATTACCCACACAAACTGTCCTCTAAAGGGTCAAAAATGTCGAAGTAGCTGTATGCCTGTATTGGATTAAACTTCTTAAGAAAACCTGATTCTACGGAGAGGCTTAATTGCAAACCGGCATCTTGATCCTGACGCAAAGAGAGAGACAGCAAGCAGGGATACTTCTCTGAATATCAACTATTTCTTGCGAAACACATGTTATTTGTAACATAATTAATGATTTATATATAATCAGTGAACTTTCTAAATTTAAAACAACTACACAGCATTAAGGAATCAGACTACCCAGCTCTTCCGTGTCCAAGGCCCCAACGAACCTCATCATCCCTCGGAATGATCCCACGTTAGTCCACCCTTAACACTCGATAAAGTTGTTACAATCACCCCGTGCCTCATCTCAAATGATAAATCAGGTACTGGGAGGTGGAAGTGCACTGCAACATAGCTAGGAGAGGAATGATGAGACCCACTTGTAGTGTTAAGAAGAACAGACATAATAGTGTCCCGCCCCTTGCATAAAATGAAGCTTCCATAATGTTCGCAAACACAGAAACATCATGCCCAGGGACAAGAAATTATTGGTCGATTGGGTTCTGATTGTTGTCCAATGGATGCTATTTTGTACACATGTTTTTCATGGTCTGGAATCACCTTGGCTCACAGACTTACTCCTCTCCTTTTGGCCCGTACCGACATATTTAGGTTTTTTGGTCCTCAAAGATCATTATCTGATTTAGTGCCCTAACAGGTTTCAAATTTGGATCATTTAAACGGGTTAAGCGCCATGATGGTCTATGACGATTGATGACTGGTGTGTTTGCCTTTCACTATCGTGTATTCCACAGGTTTTTTCTCATCAGTTTTTTGTCCTAGTTCTCCATGTTCTTTTGCAATGAATAGGCTTAAAGTGCTCCAGGTTATAAGCTATCACAAGAAAAATGAAAAATTGACTTTGATGAGTACAGGATGTACAAAGTCTATCTTTAAATATGTCTGAGGAGACAGTTAACTCACAGAAGCACTAAAGTTACCCAAGAGGTAGCACAAAAGTTCTGTCAACAAGCTCTTTATCATTTGATTGATTTAATAAAGACTATTCATATTCTATCATCATCCAGTCATATGCATGCATGTATGAGAACGAAATGGCAAGTTCAAGATATAATGTGTCTCTTGCCTCCATGAATTGTACAATAAAATCTATGAGCTTCTGCTTCTGCATCTCCTCACAGTGGTAGTTTGTAATTAGAAAGCTAATGTCATACCCCTGTAAAGTGAACCAATCAGAACACAATAATTAGAAAAAGAAAGTAGTGGTACTCAAAATATTGAGCAACAATACAGTTACGCCTAGAAATAGACAATCAAATCAGATACATGATCTATAAGATCTCTTGATTTTTACAATAGTAAATAATCTCAAAAAGAGGACAGCCACAAGTATACAACTGCCGATTGGTCACTCTGACGGCAATTTGAAGTTATGACGACCTACAAGCCGTGATTGCATAAAGAAGCAATTTTAACTGGAAATTTCTTAAGTACATAACTCCTGTTCAATATTGCACGACCATCTTAAATATTTCATATTATCAAGAGTTCAATGTGTTTATGTGCCAACTCTCCTGACAGATCCCAAAACTACTGAAAAATATGATATAGAAGGTTTGAAAAAACGATTGAGCACTACGAAACAATTTTACAACTTTACACCAACACAATGCCAAAGTTAGCAAAAATGCAATGAATGAGTGACAGGTACACAAAAATGAGAGCTGCAGAGAAGCTATCAACAAATGCGGAGGTGAAACAACTTCACACGAAATATTAGCCAGCTATGTCGCATGATGAGTACAGCATGGACATGAGGGTTTGGTGTTTAGGATTCAAAGGTTCAGGAAAAAGTTTTCTAGTGTATTCCAGATAATAAATTCAAGTAACCCCCAAATCCTCCCATCAGACTTCAGAGAATACCAACAATCAATTCAGAATGTGATTTCTGCTTGGCAAAACGAAATTTCAGCAGAGATATGACCAAAAAAAAAAAACAGAAGAAATAAACTCTGACTGAGATTGGAATGTATATACCTGTACTGGCTTTCTCCTCAATACTTGAAATGCTTCTGCCCGCATTGACAAAAATCTAAGAAATTTTTTAGTCAGTATGTTTTCCAGTTCATCTGCTTGTTTTACCTATACGAAAAGAGAAGAACAAGAATAAAAGGTCGTAAAGTCTGAGAAGTGATGGTTAAGGAAGAAGGCATAAGATATAAATGATAATGTTGAGTGAATCATATTAGATTGTTAACCACCAACTCATCTAAAAGCTTAAGCTGTTAGAGAGAGGGACAACTTTATTATTTATATTCTTAACATGCCCCCTCACACGTAGCCAAGCTCTCCTCCATAAGTGGGCTATACACGTGTGAATTTTAATCATTAGGCAGTGAGGTTTGAACACAGAATCTATTGCCTACTCTGATACCCTATTAGATCGTTAACCATCAACTCATCTAAAAGCTTAAGCTGTTAGAGAGGGGTAACTTTATTATTTATATTCTCAACAAATCACCAATAGATAACTGAAATATTACGCTAGATAAGATGTGACACACATGTTCCACTTATAGTACACCATGGGCCAGGCATCTTGAAGTCAACAAACCTCTCCAATGTCTCCATGCATCAGATCTCGATTATTAGCTCAGAACCCAATCTTCAACCAAGTTATGATGCACATGCTGTGCAAAAAATGGATATCAAGATATATTGGAGGTTTCGGCTAAAGTAATGAAGGAGAATTCTGTACACAAGACGGTTTATTTAAATAACCCCGGCATGCCATTTCAGTAAGAGCTGTGAAGGTATGTTTACCGAACTAATTTAAACTGCATGCAAGGCTTCTTCAAAAAGTACTCCCTCCATCCCATAATTTTAATCCACATTTCAATTTTTAAATGTCTGATTATACACGTCTATTTTGACAAGTCAAAGAAAAAAAGTTGATAGATTTCCTATTTTTATCTTTGTCTTTGGAAGTGGAGTAATAGCTCCCCATAAAAGGCCATTTTGAGAACTTGTACTTTTTGAGGTGTGATGCTGGTGTCTCCTTAAATAGTTGGATTCTGAACGAGGGACTAAATTATGGGACCAAGGGGGGTATTCAACCTTATTTCTGGCAGCAACCAGCTAAGAACCCCAGTACACCTATCTAACCAGTAGTAGCTCCTTTCATTTGTACTAGAGGCTCCAACTTAGCTGATTACATTTGCTAACCAGTAGTCGTTCATTTCTATCAATAAGCTTTGAAATCACCCAGAAAAGCAAGCCATATCGCTTTCTCCTTTCCATAACCTTTCTTCCCAGCTGCTATCAGCCTACCACCACTTATGCAATTTAGAAGCTGTATAGCAATAGATATGGAAAATTGCACTAAGTAGTCAACAATCACAATTCAATCAAACCAAGGAACACAAAAAGATCATAAAGCACACTCGAACATTGACTCATTAAGCAGTATTGTTTGGATATCGAAATGCGTTATAGATAAATTAGAGAAGTCACGATTGTTGAAAGTGAAAACATAAGCACACTACAAAGGCAAGCCTAACATGTAGCCTACAGTAAGAATTATATGAATATGAATTTATCATGCGCTATAAACTTAATATATTTTATCCATAAACAACAAGGACTTCAGAATTTATCCAAATATAAACTACTAAAGCTCACCTTAAGGCTAATGCGCAGTGAATTTATTGATGTTTCGATCAAGCATTTTTCGGCCTCGTTTCGACATATTAAAACCTGAAAAGAGAAATCATCAAAACTTGGATGAGGTCGATGGACAACAATCAAATGGTCTAAAACCCTACTGAATTTTACATATGATGAAGGGACACCAAGTATAGGAGGTAGCCAGAAGTTAATAGACGGGGTGGGAGAGGCGAAAGCAAAATACAGCAGTATATCCTGCCCAACAAATAAATAAATAAATCTTCTCGTATAGCTGCATTTTAGGTAGGGGTTGGATATAAGATTCTGTTGTACTTTCACTGAATGAGAATACACTAAAGAAAAATAGCTATAGAAACAAAAAGGGCATTTACGATTAGCTATTCACATGTACGGTAGCCCGTACTTGTCATGTCATTCAGGTTAAACTACCACAAATTCTGGAAACAACTAGTAACAAAGCGTGAAACATAAAAATCAAAGTTTGACCAGCGAGGATGCACAATAAGGAGATGGTTTTGGCATTCGAACAACACAAACATTAACAGGTACATCAATTTACATTGTTGGGCCCATTTCCTAACAGCTGAAGCTTTTGGGACTACTAGTAACTTAACATGGTATTACAGCTCAAGTTGGGAGAGGTCTTGGGTTTTAAGTCTCTCTATTTGCATTTATTCCTCGTATGCATTTTGTTTCTCCCCATCCTTTTCTGTTTCACTCTGTCTATGGAAATTTGTATCTCCATGTGCAAGACGGGTTGCATGTGAAGGAGGATTTTGAATAATTTGATATACATTGCTAGGCCAATTTTCTAACAACTTAAGCTTTTGGGACTACCGGTAACTTAACAGGTACAATGTCTATTAAGCAGCAAAAACACGATTAATAATACGTGGAATATTAATAAAATCCACATCTATAGTAAGGATGCAGCCAATGACAAACAACTTATCATTATCACACCTAAGAGCCTACGACATATTAAGCTTTTCATAATCTAGGTCCTTGTTTTTCCCATCTTTCACTTTTGATAGGCTGAGTTTTGCATGTAATAGGGTACTTAAGAAAGATAAGTTAATATCGTTCATAAGCTTGTGGAAATAAGATATAATTCCGTTAAAAACACTCTGAAAATTGCAAATCTCATGATAGCCCAGACAATACATTGTCCACAGTAAGACAAGCATAAAAAATAAAAATAAAAATAAGATGCTTACTGGATTTAGCAGCAGTTCTGGGCTTGTCCTGAAATATAAACAGTACATACAAAATCATTCCTGATGCAAGAGGTCCATTATATTGTCCCTATATGTCCGTGAGGTTGAACATATATAGGCGCAAACCACAAACTGAATATTGTATTTGGAATGGGAGAGAGCACACAGCTTTCACAAAACTAATAAATGCAAACAGTAAGTACCTTAATTTTTGTATGCTCGTACTCTAAATTAAGACTGTGTTATGTTGTTGCTCCTTTAAATTCTCTCTGAGTTATGTCCGAGAATAATGTCTGTGTTATATATTGCCATGTTTTCTTGCAATAACCCGGGAAGCAAGAAAAACAATAACTTGGTAAAATCTGGTCACTGATTAAAATACAGAAGAGGTCAATAGTTTTCCTACTAGCCTAGAGAAGATGGACTACAACCATTATATACACTATAGTAGCGTGAGTGGGTTCTTACTGGACCAAGTTACATTTAACAATGGAATTTCTGTAAAGTTGAAGATATCTATTAGAATTTACTTGATTATTTTAGGGAATTGCAAAGGTTTACCATTCGGATAAGAAACACTCCTCAAGAAAGTAGACAGAGCCTGCAACTCAGTTCTCGTTTTGACATGGCTACCTGACTGGCACACTCTAGTAAGGATACTCCATAACTATATTAAAATCCACTTATGCACTACTCTGTTTCCCTGATTTTTACTAATCTCATACAAAATAATCAATCAAAAATAATATAATACAACTTTATTAGCTAACACATGTTTGGTCTGGTGGTACTCAAGATTCAAGAAACACCCAAGAGAACGTTGGTCTAGCCCTTCTGGATAAGATTTAATAGTTTGTACTTTGTACGCGTGATCATGATTTTTCATGATTGAATGCAATTCTGAAGCATCAGAGGATGTATTATCATTTTCAGAAGTTCAACAGACTAATTGGTTGAAATCATTATTTCCAATTCAAGCCTGTCACCAAATGAAACTAATAGCATTTATTTCAGAAGTTGAAATTGTTTATAGCCCTAACATGACGATGATGAGGTTAAAGAAACAATAGGAAAGTTAGGTCAGACTCTCAGATCTTTTTTTTCAACTCAGGTTCTAAAAGGAAAAAGAGAAAAAGAGGAGATTCCGAGTTCTTGGAGAACAGTTTCAGCACTTGAAACAATGAATATGCTCCAGAATTGTATTTTCGCTGCCGCGCTTTCCATAAGAAAACAATGACAAATGAATTTTCTTAATGACTGCAGAAAGAAAATATATATTAACAGGAGATAACTAGTAACCAAAAATCACAAACGTACTTAAGTTCAACCTCTGGTTTGTTATGCCTCTCAACTTCTTGACAAGGGAAGTTCTGCAACCACCATAGAGAAGCATGAGGATAATTGTGAAATGTTGTAGAATTGGTTCTACAATTATCACAAATGAAATTTTAGAACAGTAAGCAAGATGTGCAACCATGAGGAAATAGAAACTTCAATCTGATCAGATTCAGATGCATGCATAGAACCAAAACAGGCATGAGGAGACATTGCCACGAAAAATAAAAAATTTCAGAACTAGCTTTTCTACCGAAACAGGCATGAGGAGACATTGTGCTCCTATTCGTTCTCTATCTCCCATTCCTACCCTACAACTTAGCTTTTGCAATAAATTACCCCAAGCATAAACAACAAGCCTTAATATTAGAATGAATTGCATCTACACACTAGTTTAGGTCCTTTAGGAAACCATGTGCCTCCTCATGTTGAGACTTGAGCATATGGTGAAAATGCTACACTGGAGATTTTGCCAAATATAACTTAATCGACTACTCGTTATAAAAAGTATTCCTTGGTTAGTAACTGAATACACTATCCCTCTAAATTTCAGTATTGAATCCACAATCCACCCAAAGTAGGTCCTCCCTTGCCTGCCAAACACAGTCTACCAAACTGTATGAATACCAAAGAGTCCTCCACTTATTTGATGAGACATGCACAAATAAGTATCTAGCCCTTAAAATGATTTCAAAACCATACAACCCAAAAAACATTTTTAAAGCAAAAGAGGCACTAAGTGGTTGCCTTGAATCCAATGATTTTTACACGGTCGTGAAAAAGAATGTCTGAACACAAAGTTAATTATCAAAACCAGAAAACAAGCTTTTCAGATCACTGAAAAGCAAAGGAGAGTTCAAGACCTGTAAAAACGAACGTGTATATCCCAGCCGCAATTGGGAGCATCATCAGTATGTAAATGGGGCCCATTTGTTAATTCCCCAAGTCCAGATGTGAAAAAAGTGTCTTTTTCGCTGAAATCTCACAAATTTGAAAATAGAAAAACACTACTACTGCTTTAGTCAGTAAAACAGGTAACTCTGCTGCCAGGCTCACTGTATTCGTAGAATAAACAACAGTTATGACCTGTACTCTTGCAATAAGTTGCCAACTTTAACGTGGCATAGCAGGAACATATATCAGCAATTACCAACATCAGTCTTTCCATACTTCCATCGTAAATTTAACAATGCCACCAGTAGGCGATCATCGATTTTCACCTGTAAACACATTGCAGCCTCAAGAGTGTTCCGTATGCAAGTCAGGTACAGTCGTAATGGGTTTGCCTGAAAAAATGTCCAAAAGTAACATTACTGCTGGTAATATCAAAACTTAACCTCACAAAAAGTTGAAATAACATATTGTGGTAATCCCAGCATTGTAAAAACTATTTTGCTTAGTTTAGTGGACAAGATCACTTGCAATTATGTATCTGACAGAATTTTCATTCTCTCTTAAAAGTAACCAGTTAACGAAGCATTAAAAGTGTACAAGGCATACCCCAGGTAAAGAAGAAAAGAAGACCACCTACCACCTATACCACCAACCCAGAAACCTAGCCATCCCAAAATTTCCAAGTGCACAAGCAAATATTTCACGCCATAGCTGAGAAATTAGCGGTAGGGGCAACCAGTCCATGGAATGGATTACAAAAAAGAAATAGGTCCCCAAAAACCAGAGCCTAAACGGCATGAGAAGCCAAAGCAGCCTAATTGTTCTTCTCTAAGAAAAGACAACAAAATCCAAATAAAAACACACTCTAGGGCCCGCAGCACTCTGGAAAATTTAGAGATAAGAAACCCAAAACCTTAACCAAAACCATGCTAAGTCCGCAAATAAGAGGAAAAACCATAGCCATCAAGAACATTCTAAAAAGACCCCTTCCCTAGTCTCCTGAGGTTTAAACCCATTGTGCTGCAAAAACGAGGGTGCTGCAAAAACGAGGGCCATAGCTTGGAAACCAAGACTCCAACCAAGAAGAGCCAACTACTAGAAACAATAACCTTTACAAAAGGACCAAAAAAGGCCTTCGGAACAAATAACTGGACCCCAATTCGAGTGACCTGCCTGTTCTGAGCCCTTACAACAAAATTGAGGGCGCAGTTGCTTAGCAGCTCATGGCAATAGAGAGAAGTCTCATCTAAGTCTTCGTTTGACTGAATAGAAGGCCTAGCAGCTATGGGCAGTACAAAGGGTTTACTCAGCTCCAATGGCTTTCACTATACCAGCCTTCTACTGAATATCAAGATGGCAATCACGTATTGATCATCCAAGAATTGTACCACTCTTTTTCCTAATTCATAAGAATCATAAGAAAAGTTGCTTACCTTCAACTACCCATATGAAGAAAAATCCATAAATCAAGAGTGCCATATAAAGAGGTTTAGTCAAACGACTCAAATCCCATTCTTAGTTTCAACAGATGCGTACTTCTCGATCAACAGATCACCAAAAGAATAAATGAAAATACCACTTAACTTGTAGAATCGATTCGATGTTTTCCAGGATTTTGAAACGTACAGATGTAGAATTAAATACAATTTTATTGATCATTCCATATAATTCAATTATGATATTCTATGAAAGTCTAAATTTCTTCTATTCTCCTCTCCAATTTTGGTCCAGGCGAAAACAGCAATGCAAGTCTCAATATTTTCTCTCTGCCCAATGAAGAACAAAAAGTAATACTGTACAACAGTTAAAACCCCAATTCGAGTCGCAATTTTTTCAGATCAAATAGAAAAATGCATAAATTCAACTGGATGGGAGGTTCAGCCTCTTCCGGTGACGGATCAATTCATCAGTGTTTGTGCCTTTTCTTTCCCTAAAAATTTTCAGCTAAATACTAGCACAAATTAAACAGAGAAAAGAACATGAAGATTAGTGAGTAGATGTTACCATAGTTGAGCGGATACACAAAAAAATCGATCGGGGACAAAGAACTGAGAAGAGTGAAAGCGATCGTCGCTGTCGCTCCGGCTTTCAACCGGTCGTGTTCGACTTAAGCTATCTTTTTGCCAAAATTCGATATCAGTTGGCATGTATTGAATTTGCAAAATGGGAAAAAGAAATCCGACCTGCCGGATTCGAACCAGCGACCTAAGGATAAGCTGAGGGCTTTTTACCCGACTACAGTCCTCCGCTCTACCAACTGAGCTAAGGTCGGTTTTGCTTATGGTTAACGAAAACTAGTTAACGTACTTAATTAATGGAGTGTTGGAGTGCTTTAGGAAAAAAAAATAGTCCCTCCGACCCATAAAACTAGCCTATTATGAAAAGATGTGTAATTTTTTTAGTAATAAATAAAGTAGTTCCTTTTATAATATTTCAAAAATTTTGCACCAAATTAAAGAAATAGTTGAGAACCTCTTACATTATTCTTTCGTTCAAAAATCGTACGGCTTTATGTAGTGATATTTTGGGATGGAGGGAGTATATCTTGTTATAATCTAATTTATTGTAATCAAGCTGTAATATTTGTTAATCATGGATTTTTTATTTATGGGGAATGCTAAACGGATGCACCCGTTAAGGGTACAAAAAGTACACTTGTTGAGACCCAACAAATGTATTTTTTATACCCTTAAAGACCTTTTTTTATAACTCAGGAGTCTATACCAGCTTAAGTGTATCTCAATTAAGTCTGGAGACCAATCTCAGCGTTTGCTAGCAAAGATCTCAATTAAAGTCAGAACAAAACTCTGTACGTATTAGTCCCAAAGAAGCTGATAGCACATGAGAAATTTCAAACATGAGACTCTACGAGAGACCAAAATCCTAAGTGACAAGATTTGATGAGATTGTCGTTTGATAAAAGTAGTACTCCATCTGTCCCTATTTGTCCCCATTTATTGGCCTCTTTTAGGGATCATTTTAATTTTTTAAGCGAATATCATCGTTACACTTTTTATATTTTTTCTCCTCCTTTTCACCCTTCAAAATTGTTGCATTTTCTTACGTGGCACTTAATTTTGAAAGGTAAGAATAAAAGTGTAAGTTCATCACTTTTTGCCCATCACTCGTAAATAAACACGATCTTTTTTAGACAATAAAAAATGCTAATTAAAATAAAATAAAATAAAATAGAGACATAACCAATAAGTCTACAACCACATCCGAAACACACACTAACTAGGGAGTTTGATCCTAGTGTTATTGGTAATCTTAGATATGCTACTGAATGTACATTTATGTAGTGACCCGTTTAATGGGATATTTAAAAATTAAACCATAAATCATGGTTTATATTTTGTGACTTGTACATTAATGTAGTGAATCGTTTAATGGGATATTTAAAAATTAAACTATAAATCATGGTTTATAAGTGAAGAAGCGGGTTGGTTACGTGATCTTTTATCGGAAATTTCCATGTGAAAAAAACCAATATCACATGTCCTAATCCATTGGGATAGCACCGCTGCACTTGGTGGGTGCTGAATAAATAATATAGTGGAAAATGCAGATTAGAAGAAAACACAGCAATTGATTGTGTTTAAATGAACAACAAAACAACATGAACACTAGAAAAGATTTCCATCACCGGTGCTCAGGTGAGGAACAAAATATCCTAGCGCATGCTTGGCTAGAAGGTGAGCACACTAAATTTCTTTTCGGTCTACTTTTGAAATACTGTAAAAAGTCAGTTTTGCAATCTCCTCTCTCAAGTTATGAATCAAAAAGGTGTCATGATAGTGACACTCACTCCTCCTCCCTATCTGCAAAACAGCATTGGAACAGTAAGAAAGAATATAGATAGAATTAAAATTGTATTTTAAACCCCATTTAACCGCTTGATGAATTGCTTGAATTTCCGTTTGGATAGGGGCTGTTGCTGTATGTTGATATAGAATGTTGCGCAATGATGTTTCCATTAGGAAGATTAGCTGTGAAATCTATGCCACTTCATGAATTTCCCTATTTCCAAACGCCATCCACCCGAAGAACACATGTTCTTTGAACTGACCAAGCATTTGGGTGGGCTTTCAAAACAAGGGATGAATATTTAGCTGTAGGCGGACTTTGTTCTCTAGATTTTCTGAGCCAGGTGGATGCTCTTTGGAACCAATGCGCATGTCTTTTGCCATAGAGATAACAGAATCTCTGTGGAAAGGGTCATTTGCGAATACTAGAGTTCCTAATTTTCCAAATAGCCCACAGTATAGCGATAGAGGAAAAAAGCTTCTGCCTATTCATCCGAAGACAAATAATCCAATCTAAAAGCCACTCCTTGAAAGCCAAACCAATAGTAGGAGCTTGGAAGGATTGCCGAAATTCAGTAGCATTCCAGACAGTAATGAAAATTCCAGACAGTAATGAAATGATAGCAAGAACAAACAATTGATCTAGAGTTTCTTCATCCGATTCACATAGAGGACAAGTTGGAGGGAAAGCATTGAGACGAATGGCCAAGTTCTTTTTCACTGGCAAAATTTCCTTTAAACATTTCCAAATAAAGACCTTGATCGCTTAGGAAGATCCATATTCCAAACCATATTCCAAACATTATGGTCCTTATAAATCCAAACAGAGGGAAGAGTGGAAGAGTTGTTGCCCTTACGCGTATCATGTAAACACCTGTAACCCGATTTGGAGTTATACTGACCTGTAGATGTGAATGCCAAACATAACAGTTTGGTTCAAAGCCCTCCGATACATTGATGGCCAGGATCTTTGGGATGAGAAAGGAAGGGATTATGTCAGAAATTTTAGTCAGGTCCCAGGTTGGATCAGCTGGGGTTGTGGCTAAGAGATAAGATACCTTTAGAGAGTTAGACCCAACATAAGGGATAAGGTGACTAAGAGTCTTATCCAAACCCGGAATCCATTTATCATGAAAGAGATTAATAGAATTACCATCACCAACTCTCCAACAAATATGTTTGGCAATAGGATCTCTTCCATAAAGGATGCTTTTCCATGCCCAAGAGGAATTTGAAAGGGATTTTACCTTGAAGAGATTGTCCTTGGAACAATATTTGGGAAGAAGGATTCATGAAGTTAGTAGGATAGGATTATTCAGGAGGTGCCAACAATGTTTAGTAAAAATGGACTGATTTACTAGGTTTATATCCCTAATTCTGAGGCTCCTTTCCCGCTTGTATGCATAAATTTTTCTTCAAGACAACCAGTGTCTCGGTTTCCTATCTCTCACTTTCCAGAAAAAGTTTGCTCAAATGGCATTGAGCTTGTTGCATGTTGATGCTGGAAGCTTAAAGGTAGAGCACAGATAAAGAGGAAGCCCAAATAGAATCAAGTTGATTAAGGACAATTTTCCAGCTTGTGAAATATCAAATTTCCATCCCGCTAGAGCTTTATCACCCTTTGCCTCGATGAAAGAAAAACAAGTTTTCGTGTTAGTCGTAACATCTAAAGGTAGGCCGTAGGGAGCTCAATCATTGCTAACGGGGACATGAAAGAAGCTTTTGAAGCGCCTGGAGAGGGTTGAGGGTGTATTGGGCTAAAAGTAATGTATGATTTTTGAGGATTCACACATTGACCAGAGAAAGTACTAAAGTCTTCCAATGCCCTTTTTAGGTGGCCACAGATATCCAGAGATGGTTCAAAAAAAAACAAAAAGAGGCAATCATCTGCAAAAAAAAAAAAGGTGGGAGAGAGAAACACCGTCTTTGGAGAGCTTTAGACCTTTGCAGTTCTCGGATGTATCCAGGTAATTTAGAATGCAAGAGAGGGTTTCAAGGAAAATAATAAAGAGGTATGGTGACAGAGGATCACCTTGGCGAAGTCCCCTTTGCGGGAAAAATCTTTCGGAGGGACTACCGTTAATGAGCAAAGAAAAGGAAAAAAAATATTTTCCCTTTAAGGGAGCTCACCCATTTAAGGGAGAACATTCTTTACACCGCCTGTTTTTCCTTTAAGGTGACTATATGATCAGTTGTTCATTTTCTTAACACGGATGTGCTGGTTGCTAAGCAAAAAAAAACACGGATGTGATGGTTATCTGATGTAGCTCATGTCTCAAAATATTTGTTCACTATGAAAATAGTGTTATTTTTAAATTAAATAATGAACTTCCATACACAAAAGATTGCATGTCTTTCCGTAATAGCTAGAATAGGATTCAGTAAATCCATAGGTACAAATGAAGAATGCACTGATGGGGTATAGATGGACTCGGGGATCCACATGTGGGTCTCACACGAATGATCCGAGCCTCTCATTCACCTTAAAATAATTTTTCGAGTGGCCCCGCGAGAAATCACCTCAATTCAACATGCATAAGTTGTTTCTCGCCAAAGCAGGAGAATCTTGTTTACCTCCATGTATCACATCCTGACAAGTTTCACTTGCATGAGGGCCCTTTGCATTCATTGTCCATATCGGTGAAGAACGTATATTGTTGAGGAAGATGATCGACAAGAGAGTTAGTATAAAAAAAAAATGCTCTAAGATTGTGTCTGCAAAGGATTTCAACACAGTTGGAACATATGGCATGAACAAATTGCCTTGTTTTCAATACCATAAAATACTATGTCATCTATTGGTTTTTCCTTCCCATTTTCTAATACTCCATATGCCGTCATTGTTCCTTCCTCCCTATATTTTGATGCCTTAAACTTCTGGCTTAAAAATGATTCTTGTTGGAACAACAAAAATATTTTCCTTGTATGAACCCGGGCTGCCTCTTCCTCCATTTTGAAACAAGTCTTCAAAATTGGTTTAGTAGTTCTTGTTTTCACATCTTTTGCCTTCTCACTTAGGTATGTTTTATCCAATGCTTTCTCATATTGAAGAACAAAGTCACTTACCAAAGTACTAGGATGGACATAATCCCTGAAAAACTTATTCATACTTTCACTTCTTTGTGTTGTTGACATTCCAGCACAAAACATTGTCCATAAATAAGCTGGCACCCATTTCGCACGCCGGATGTACAAGTCTTTCAACCAGTCATTCTCCCTCGACTCATATTTATCAATCAATTCATCCCATTCATTTTCAAACTCTTTTATGGTAACCGTGTCATGAATGCAATGGTGAGATTTTCCTTGAAATGCAGGATGCTTGTTATAAACATGAGCCAAATGCTCGGGAACTTTTTGCAAGATATGCCACATGCACAAACGGTGAGTACTATTTGGTAATACATGTGCAATTGCCTTTGCAATGGCTTTGTCGTTGTTGGTAATAATAACCGATGGGGCACGTCCGCCCATTGCCTCGTACCAAGTTTCTAACAGCCACACATAAGACTGTGTCCTCTCATTCAGTAGTAAAGCACAACCAAACATAATTGATTGGTGGTGGTGGTTGACTTCAGTAAAAGGAACAAAAGATATACCATAGCGATTAGTTAAGTAGGTGGCATCAAAGTAATCCACATCCCCAAAGTAACTGAATGCAAGCCTAGACCGTGCATATGCCCAAAAGCAATTCCCCATGTAATTATCTTCATCCCTTGGATTGCATAAAAAAAGCCTAGGTTTTCTGATTGACACTTTCTAAAGAAATTTTACATTCATTGAGCATCTCCATCTTTCAAAAGTTTTTTCCTTTTGTTTCCCAAATAGTTTTGGACATCCTTTGAAGCACAACCAACATTAGAGGCACCTTCAGATTCTCTGAAGACTGACATTATCTTAGTAGTATGTATGTCGTATCCTCTCCGTCATCTGCTTTAGACCTCTTTTTCTCCTTGGTTTATTATGGGGTAAACCGAGAGTTAAAAAGAGGCCCAGTTGAAACTTTTAACCATGGTTAACATTGAGAGGAAGACATCTATTTTCCTTTTGCCTCACCTTGGGTAAGGCCATTTTAAATGACGCGTGCAAATGTGATTGGTGTTCTGCAAAGGTTTTATTTACGACACATCCGCAAATAAGTTTTTCTCTATTCCAAAATTAGCCACTGCCGATACCTCCCCTATCCAATCTCCTTCGACTCCCCCATCCTCATAAGATCCCTATTTGAACCCACAATCTTTTCATGCACAAATAAGAATGGCAATGTGGGGCAAATTTTGCCATACCCCAACCCCAACCCCAACCGGGTAATGGATGGATGCCCCCTGCGGCCTGCCCCACCCCATCGGGTAACGGGTTTACCTGCCCTGTCCCATCCGCTCCTATTTTTTGCATATTAAAAAATTATGTTTTCTATTCCAAATTAGTGAGAAAAATAATAAAAGTTCACAAAATAATAATTACATCTTAACCAACATCTACTATCTATAAGGAAAATGAAATAAAAATAAAATTTATGAATAAAAAGATTTCGGGGTGGGAGGGGTGATGTCTTCCCTAACCTTGCCCTATCCCGGTCGGATTTTTTCAATTCTACCCCTACCTCGACTCTATGCCCGAAAAATTTAGTAAATACCTGTTAGGGTGGGGCGGGTTGAATTGCCATGCCATATGGATGATTTACAGAGCAATTAGTCAATTAAAGATATCAATTATTTTTAAAAAATTATACAAGTGAACACATTTTCCATCTATTTGAGTAATGTGTGTGGTTCTTTGCTTGTGTATAAATGACAGTTGTGAGCATATATATGATACTGTGTATATAGATACGTCTGTGTATATATATCTAGGGAAAGATGAATACATGCATGTACTATATACACAAATATATATATATATATAGGGTAAATAGGGGTGCAAAAAATCAGCTCAATTGAATATGTGTAAGTAGGGGTGCATACCAACCTGGTGGCCCGCCCAATCCAGCCCAATTTTTTTAGGGTTTGGGATACAAATTTAGGCCTATAGGGTTGGGCCGGG
Source organism: Gaultheria prostrata (assembly GCA_036023075.1). Classification (NCBI taxonomy): domain Eukaryota; kingdom Viridiplantae; phylum Streptophyta; class Magnoliopsida; order Ericales; family Ericaceae; genus Gaultheria; species Gaultheria prostrata. The sequence continues at coordinate 30,225 of JAXBDA010000981.1, forward strand.
TTGATATTTTAAGCCTGATTAGTTAATGAGATGAGTTTGGGAAAATCCTCAAGGCCCAGTCCGAGCCCGGCCCGAACAAATATAATATTATTTTATTGTAATAGAATATGTATACATATACCCATACTCCCATAGAAAACAAGGGAGAGATCGGAGAATTTTTTTTTGCATGTCAAGCTTTATGAATGTTGGAGAGTTTCATTTTTTGAACACTTTTATTACCTTTTGAGAGACAATTTAATTATTAAAACCACAATGTTTTATGCGTTTGTTTTTAATAGTATTGCGAGAATATAAAACTTTAAGTATTCCCGGTTCTGAATTCTAATTTGTGATTGTCGTAGTTGATTTATTTATGTTTGTGATATCACGCTTTAGAAAAATAAATGGGCTTGTTGGGCGGATATGAGAAATAAAAACTTTAATTGGACTGGGTTTGGGAGTATAAAATGAAGCCCGATTCTTAATGGGCTGAACTTGAGTATGCACAAGTCTCGTTAGTATCTAATATAAGCCCGGCCCGAGGTATGTGCACCCCTATGTGTAAGTATTTCTCATTCATCTAAATGAAAAATTAAAATTTTGAATCACCCATTTATACATATTCAATTGAGCTATTCGCAAACACCTAAAAAATTATTTTAAAATTATTGAATGATTTAAATTATTCAAAAGTGATCCAGCAGGCCTGCGGTGCCATTATCTTCGGTACCCAGCACGGTCTCATCATTTCTAACTACTACGAAGGAATGATTGGAGATGTCCTTCTCCGAGTCCGGATTCTTTATTTTTGTTCATAACTCTTCCGTTCCATTAACCCAAAACCCTAAATATGGCAATCGAAATCCCAGAAGAAATGGTGATCGAAATCCTCTCGCGTCTACCAGCCGAATCCCTACTCCGATTCAGGTGCGTTTCCAAGCTATGGCGATCTCTAATTTCCCATCCTAAATTCACTCTGTCTTCTCCATCCCAAAGGCACCTCTATGCTGCCCATCATTATTATAGCGAGTTTTACTCATACGATGACGAACGCGCTTCGTTCACCGGCCCTATTCGTCTCAAACAAATGCTTCTGGACATCAGCAATAAGGAAATGAACAAAACGGCCATGTGGCATCATGTTCAGATCTCAGGTTCGTGCAATGGCTTGTTGCTTGTAAGCTATCATGGCGATTTGTACTTGTGGAACCCTACAATCAGGCAATGCACGAAAGTGCTCTCGCTTCAGGCGGCTAGTGGTACCGGTTATTATCCTTTTGCGAATGTATTGGGGCTCTGTTATGATTCCTACGCTGACGATTACAAGACGGTAATGGTGGCCTATGATGATGGCTCGGTCATTGTAATTAGTTTTAGAAGGAAAAAATGGGACAAGACGATTTGTAGCCCTCTTAACACGGACGTGGATGAGAGATATAGTTTGCGTTGTGGACCCGTAGTGAATGAAAAGTTGCACTGGATGACCAAGAATCGGATTGTTTATTTCGATCCGCTTACAGATGAATTTGGAGGATTCCCAATGCCGGAAGAACCTAACAATGGGCAGTACACGGATATATCAGGGATGGGAGTTTTGGAGGGATGTCTTTGTATGGCACGCTATATCTGGGAAGTAGGTGATGGAGTTGAATTACCTGGTTACCTAGGCAATGAATGTGATTTTACTTTAGAAGTTGACCTTGATGAAGCTGCATCCGGTTTTATCGAGGTGTTTGTGATGAAACAACATGGTGTGGTAGAGTCATGGACCAGAGCTTTCATTATATCTAAAGATTTGGGGATCTTACCGGGGCCATGTTACGGGTGGTTGGTGCCATTGTGCTTTCCAAGAGATGATGAAGGTCTTGTTTCAGTGACTGACTACCCATTGTTAGTGTACGATCCCAATGGAATGTTACGAAGGGATTATCCTCTCGTAAGGAATCAACATTGCAGTTATGTGGCTTTGTATGTGGAGAGTTTGGCTTCACCTGCTGCGTATGGTCACGAGGAAGATTGGGTAGTGCAAGGGCCAGATGCCTGGAAAGTCTTCTTTCTTTCCGATACTGATTTTGAGGACAGCTCCATCGACGAAGACTACTTCTCCATCAATGGTTCTGATAGTGATTGGGAGTCCTTTCATTCGACCAAAGAGGACAGCTCCATCGAGGAAGAGGACACTTTCTATGGTTATTGCAGTGATAAAGAGTCCTTTCATTCGATCAAAGAGGACAGCTCCATCGAGGAAGAGGACAATAGCGTGTTCTAAGGGTTCTGAAAAAAGAAAATAAAATAAGGAGATGGTAAATAAAAAAAGAAAAGCATGGCATTACTTCTTATCAACAAGAGAGAAAAAATAATAGGCACAGCAGATAATCATAGCTAAAAGAAAAATAGCAAGCATAAAAAAGAAACATGGAAAAAAACAGGTATTCATTGTCATTGCTTTTTGTATGAAGTTCAAGTGTTTCTTGATGGATAGTCGAGTTGGTTATAACTTATTTTGGGTTCATTATAAGTTGCTTCAATCTGATTGCTTTGTATAATTGACGTGTTTGCAAAGAGGACAAGACAATGTTTCGATATTTATTTGTTGTTGGTTTTCGGCCTTTGCAATTGTTGGATATATTCAGTACTTTGCAGAAAATGAAACAGGGGAAGAACAGGTATTCATTGTCAATTGCGTAAACAGGTTTCCATTGTCATTCCTTCCTGTTTGAATTCAAGTGTTTCTTAACGGATAGCGGACTTTAACAGTTGCTTCAATCGGATTACTTTTTGTACATTACCTGTGAGCAAAGAAGACAAGACAATGCGTCAATATTTATTTATGGGTCTTGTTATGTATTGTGAACCGACTGGGCTCACAATAAGTACTTTTCAATACATTTACATTTGCTTTAATACATTTTTCACACTTTTTTCAACACACTTTCTTAACGTTAATATAAGCCTACTAGGCCAGTTTTCGGCCTTTGTGAATGTCGTATATTTTCATCACTTTGAAGAAGAGTCGCGCTCTTTCATAGTACATCATGTCATTAACTTCAATAATATTGGCTGTTTACAATGAGAATGTCTCAAAATCAACAGTTGAAGTGAATACCTTTCTAACGGTGAATTCTAATTATCGCAGCTGCTTGATTTTTCTATGAATTAGACTAACTTGACTGGATGTTGCATTGACATTGGGGTGATGCGGATCATACGAAGAATAACTGTAGTCGATAACTTTGTTTTGCTTGTTTTGTGTGAATTTTCGGGAATGTGGTTTGAAGCACGATGGATTTGGGCTTACGGAGAGACAGCCCTCTATTAAAAGGAATGGACAGATTAAAGGAATACAAAAAAAAAGGTTCTCCTCGCGAGCTAACAGCTACTTAAACCGACATTTACAGGGTAAATTTTACAACAATGACGATAAATACTGGTAAAATAAACCAAACGGAAGGAGAACCAAAACAGAAAAAAAACTATAGAGGTTGCTGCTTACGCAGCTTTGTTCCCAACATAGAGCAGGTGTCTGATATTTGTTGAGGGATAATGTTGGAGTAATTTGAGATTAGCAGTGAAATCACCAGCAAGTAAACGCCTCCGGATAAGAATCAGCATGGCACAACATATCCGAAGTAGAGTTTCCTGCATTGGAAGTACTGATATATGAGGCTCGAACTTCAAAGTACTACCTCGCATGTTACGAACTAAGAGAGATCCTCAACGATAGTTCGCATACACACACACACACACACACATGAGAGAGAAATAATCCAAAGATAGCAAATAAGGGCTCATTTGTTTGAACCTATTCAAAATCCATAGGATACCCATGCAATATACCAGCACTGTACATAGCTCAGCATATGAAAGGGTTGATCAAATGTCAAAACACTTAACTCAGTACGGGGTTTGGCAGCAAATTAATATGTTTGGTTAAGCTTCTTCAACTCCACATCAAGAGCCTTTAGCTTTGAGCATTTCTGGAGAAATTCTAGCAATCATGAATCCTCAGGTATATTCCACAATTATGGCTTGAGTCAATAGATGGACATTCAAACAGTGCAACCCTAGGACCATAATGGCTAGAAACAAATTGTGTCCAAGTTCCCAAAGACTTGACTTTATTATGCCAGCTAAAAACTTAGCCACACTGATCCATGTAGCTGTGTTGTTAAGCCTCTCGAATGTTCTAGGCAACAAAATTCATCGTCAGGGTTGTTTTGGTTGGAAGGGTGAAGGAGTATTACCTGAAACTTGCAACGCAACAGAGGTACTATAGATGCTGGATTTAGCCTTCTTTAGATGCCGGAATTGTATACTAATGTAGAGTGAAGTTGTTAAGTAATACAATCCACATTGCTTAGGCATGGATGGGTGATCAAGCCTCTTCACTCATTGTCAATTGGTTTTGAGATGGATATAAAGTTTCCAAATGTTAAGCAATACAATCCCACATTTTTTGGGTATGGAATGGGTGGTCACTAATACTATTTGGGACCTCTCCACTCATTGCTAATTTATTTTGAGTTGGATATAAAATTTTTACATGGAATTAGAGCGGAGCCCATTCTACCCACATTTTATGAAAAATCCACACCCACGATGACATACCAGCAAAAAGACTGCATGATGATAGAACCAAAAAGAGGCTATACGTAACAGACCTCAAATGCGGCTACACGTGAGGGGGAATGTTAAGTAATACAATCCCACATTGCTTGGGTATTGTATGGATGATCACCTAATAACATTTGGGACCTCTCCACTCATTGCCATTTAGTTTTGAGTTGGATATACAGTTTCCACAGAACTTTGAGCTTTGGGCCGCTAATCCCTACGTGAGAGGATATGCTACCATCTCCGTCATAATAGCCATCGAAAGAGGAGAAACCATGGATTGCCACAAGCCGACCGCCAAAATCCCCTTCTCATAGGAGTTAAAAAGGGTCTTGTAACTCCTGTTAATTATCCAGTAAATAACATATTTTAAGCATATTCATCCTGTTCTTCGTAACATGCATTATTTAGATGTCAATCCTAAAGAAATCAAAGCAACTCTCCCTAGAGGACGTTTCAGTTCCATGCCCTAACGGTTACACTGCTTGCGTCTTTAAAATGAAATGGGATACTAATCACTCTGTCTCTTTTCTCTTGCAAGTTATTGAAAGGGACTCATGCTAGAATCTATGTCAGGGGCAGGCATGTGTCCAAGTATCCGGGAGTCGGGTTCATCCAAGCAGTTCAGAGTAATAATTCCATAGCAGAAGAAAAAGAATTCAGGACAGATATGCTTCATAGAATTCCCAAGGCTACTCCATTTGAGCTTTGTTTGGGTGCACTGCAATGGGTAGTAATGTTGCCTTAGGCTCCCGGGATCATGCCATATGTGAGATCTAACCGGTTACATATCAAAGGTTTGCAAGAGCAGGACTGTTTACTCTGGTCTTACGGACCTAGGTGAGTTCATCTAAAAAATTAGCAAATGCCAACTGGTTTACAACTTAAACACTGGCTAGGTCCAATGGCAGACGCAAGATTACAAATTTGACCAAGGTTGCAGAGATCACTCTTCAGTAGGTTTAGGGTTTAACTAAAACAATTATAATAATTTGCTCATCTTCCATGTTTTCTTTTTTGAAATCGAAAATCATACATAGAACTCAATTATCCAATATCTAACATGATTAGCGCAGACTCTCTTGAGGTATTCAACTTTCCATGATTAGCACCAATCAATTGCATTGAATATCCACAAATTGAATTGCAATCTTGAAGCTCCTTTGTTATGATATGGTTAAGTTCAACATCCTCATTTGCATGCATGCAACAAGAGATGATGCCGGTGGAAGTGATTTGTTGCTCTAGCTTTGTCCTTCCAAACAGAAAGATTTGCAAATGCAGTCAGCTGTATTAACCCCTAAGAGTCTCCTAGGAACCTAACCTCTTCTACAATCAATAGCAGGGAGGAGAAGAAAAGAAGAGAACTTTGAGCAGAAGAAAAGAAGATGATATTGAAGAAATCAATGAGACATAGCATAAAGCAGGAAAATCTCAATACTAACAGAACTGACTTGTCGTTGAACTGCTACCCACCAAAATGCAAACTGGCAGAAACACAACAAAACATGCCAGAAATGGAGGTCAAATAAGGCCGTCCCTTTTTTATTGCTTAAATCTAAAACAAATCCTCAACTAGGTGTCCCTTCAGTGTTCCACACCATGTTCTTCCATCACCAACACCTCGATATAAATGGGTTTCAATTTAGCAAGTTCAGCTTCATAATTAAAATCATGTTCATCGCCAACATAACCAGGTTCAACTTCATTACCAGCTTCACAGACATAATGTGTCATACAAAGACATCCCTCCAAAACTCCCAACCCTATTATAAGACAATTGTTTTTCCCGTTGTTAGGTACTGGTGGCATCGGCAATCCTACAAATTCATCTGTAAGCGGATCGAAATAAACAATCCGGGTCAGGGTTGCAAAGCGGATAGTAGGATTTGCATTTTCAGTGAACAGCCAATGCAACTTTTCATTCACTACAGGTCCAGATTTCACCCTGCTATCCTTCTCCACGGCAACGGAGCTGCAAATCATCTTGTCCCATTTTCTTCTCCTACAACTAATTACAGTGACTGATCCATCGAAATCCACCATTACTGCCTTGTAATCGTCAGAGTAGGAATCATAACAGAGCCCAGATTGAGGAGTTCTACAAGTACAAATCGAGAGCAAATTCGGACAGAGAGCAGAGAGCACTTTGGCCCATTGCCTGATTGTAGGGTTCCACAAGTACAAATCGGCAAAATATATTACAAGGAACAAGCCATTGCATGAACCCAATATTCTAAATTTATTGCTTGAGACCTCAATTTTATTGGCCTTGAGAGGAAGAGTTTCACTCGACCAAGTGTGTTGGTCAATGAAAGAGTAGAACTTGCCGTGTCTAGTATCGGGAAAATAGAGGTGCCTTTGGGATGGAGAAAATAGAGTAAATTTAGGATTGGAGATTAGAGATCGCCATAGCTTTGAAACGCACCTGAATCGGAGTAGGGATTCGGGTGGTAGACGGGAGAGGATTTCGATCACCATTTCTTCTGGCATGTTTCGATGCTGCTGCTCGGATGCCATCACAAAGATGCGGATGCAACAACGCCTCTGTTTCCTTTCTGTTTCTTTGAATTGCAGTTAGGGTTTTTGGGTTCAGTGCATCTCCGGTTCTTACCCGTAGTATTTTTTTTTTAACCTAAATTTAAAAGGGAATTAAGATTTGACATTTCCTATTTTGGTTTTGATACTTTTTCTTTTTGTTTCTGTTAGGTGAAGTTACTGAAAGATTTTTGTACGTTATAATTATATTTTTCTCTTCCTTTCCAAATGACTGATATGTTCCTTAAAATATATGGGTGGTTTAGTAACTTTACCTAATAGAAATTAAAAAAAGGAGTATCAATATCAATTTTCAATTTGAATTGAGTTAAAAATTAAGTAAAAACTCAAATAAACATCTCCCGCAAAACCTAATTTGCACCCGAATTTACCATTTTTTATACACTCAATGGCATTCATGTAAATAAGATAGATGAGAGAAGCTCAAAGCAGTGGTTTCGACACAGCTCCGACGCAACTAGTAGCTCCGACGAAGCTTAGATTAGTAGCTCAAGGCTCTGGCGAAGCTCATCAGTAACTCAGGGCTCCGACAAAGCTCATATTAGTAGCTCAGCTTAGGGGTCGGACGCAACTATCAAAGCTCCGACGAAAATTAGATCGAACGAAGCTTTTGTCAACCATGTTCTCTCTCTCTCTCTCTCTCTCTCTCTCTCTCTCTCTCTCTCTCTCTCTCTCTCTCTCTCTCCATGTTGGATAAAATGAAGAGGGATTTGGGTAGTCCCTCATTTAGGCAAAAAGTAATGGATAAAACTCAAAATGGGAATAGATTTGGGTCATACATCGGAGATGTGTTTTTGATATCTTTACCCAAATTTAAGTTTGTGTCTTAAAATAGGTCAAGATTGGAGATAGGCCAGATGGCCTTGGAGTGCATGGGACTTAAATCCAGGCCTATCAAACTCCTTTGGGAAAGCTCACGGGAGTTCCCCACTCGCTTTAATTAGGGCCCCAATAGTGAGATTAATTCTTCCAAACCTAATAGTAGATGATGCCAGGATGCAGTGTGATAGATTAGGAATGACGAATGACAAAAATAAAAATAAAAATAAAATTAGTAGACGATGAGATTAATTGTTTTAGAATAAATTCTGATGTGCATATACTATTCTGAACAACAAAACTATCAAAAAATAGATGGGAGGCCCTGTTATCTCCCTTCTGGCTGTGATTTTCCCGCCACCTAAGGGTGAAAAATTAAACCAGTTAACCTAACAAAAAATCAAGACTAGACAGGTTTGAGTTTTAGCCAAACCAAAGGAAATCGGTATGATTTGGTTTGCCACCATCCAATCCGATATAATCCGAGTCGGACAGGATTTATATACATACATAACAATAAAGCAAAATAGGGTTTATGCTATGAGTATTCTTTAACATTTGCTATTGTTTTCAATTATATAATGTTATTTTTAATGGCTATTTCAATCACCCTTTAGTTGTTTTAGTATTTTGCTAATGTTGGTTGGCAAGTAAATTTTGCTATTGCTGCAATATTGTATTAAAGAGTAACTGTTGGCGGTTTGCTATATTTTTTAAGCTAGTTCAACAAAAAATGTATGGGTGATTTAAAAAATACAGAATCCATTTTATTGAGTGGCGTTGCAGCATGAGTAACAAACAAAAACAAAACAAAACAAAACAAAAAAGGAATAAAACCAAACAAACGGAACTAAACTGAATCATTAATATTTGTTTTGACTTAGTTTGTAAAATGTCCAAAAACCAAACCGTTGCGCAAGAAGCTGTTTGGGCAGTGGGAGACAAGACTGTCGCAGCTAAATTTCTATAGCCAAATCTATTTTTTGGCTTGTTCCAATAGTATTTTGCATTTTCTTTCGGGAAAATCTGGTATAATTAATGGTTTCAAAGCCAAATTGGCCTATCTCTTGGCTGCCATTGGGTTGCTCATTCCCACCGTTAGATTCCGTTCCAATGAGTTTGACTTTTTGAGCTTTTTTAGTTGATATATGTGGGAAGAATGACATATCTCGTAAATTGTAAAAAACTAAAAAGCCCAATAGTCCATTTAGATTTTTGTTATCATTCTTCAATTTAGAGCCATTTGATCAAGATTACTCCTAATCCATAGACATTCCAAAGCGACGTCTCTATCTGTAAAGAACCGGAATTTCGCGACTTTTTGAATTTAAATTGGGGAACATTGTGAAATTTCAGTTTAATGTCTACATGTGGGGTTAATGTGCAAAGGTCACTTGTGTGAGGCTTGTTGGTAGCACTTCGGTAATGGGAGGAGTGTATGGGTATTTAGCACTATATATACCATGTTAGAGGGAGAGAATCTCATTTCCTTCCTCCCCTCCCCTAACCGGCTTTCTCCCTCCCTCCCGGTTTTGTCTTTCTCTCTCCCTCTCCACCAAAATCTCTCACCCACTCACAAAACCAATGTAGATCCACCATATAACTCTCATACCCACGTCATTTAAGCTTAGTATTCATGTGTAGAAGTTCCATGGAGTTGCAAACTTGATGGATTTCATTTGGAGGGCTAGGGTTTGTTCTTGGAGCTTGATTGGTGGTGTAACCCTTGAGGTAGGGATCTCCTTCTTCTTTCTTTAAGTGTTAATGGTTGATTTGTGGCATAAATTCCTAGTTTGATCATGCCTCTTTGATTGTGTAGAAAACCCATCTTTTCAAGGGTTTTGATTTGAACCCATGTTAGATCTTGAACGTGGTTGTTTATGTTGAGAACATGTGTGAAGGATAAGTCCCACATCGGATAAATAGAAAACATGTTGGACCTTAATATAAATTGGGTGGCTCACCACTTACAAGGTTTAGCCTTTTAAGTGGATATGGGTCATTCAATGTATATTGGGTCCATGTGATGTGGTGGACTCTGTGGATACTTCCAACGGATTGGGCCTACGCGCACACGGGAAGATCTTCAGGCGGATCAGACTCCCAACAAGTGGTACAGAGCCGATGGCTGACAATCTATGGGCGGACTCTCCCAGAAGCATCGGAGGTTGTGAGCTTGCACGGAGGAGCGGGACAATCCATTGTAACTCTCGATGGAGCAAGAAAATTTTTGGTGCGTGCGGCGGGTGGCCGGTAGCAAGGTGGCTCTCGGTGGAGTGGGTACTCTCGATGGAGCAAAAAAATTCCTAGTGCGTGCGGCACCTGGCTGGCTAGCAAGGTGGCTCTCGATGAAGTGGGTGCGGTAAATAAGCCCGAGTTCGGACATGGTGTTGGAGAGATAGATCAAGAATTAAGAGAGAGTCAAGTGGATCAGATCGAGGGGGAGTTAGGCCCAATGCATGGTTCACACATGAGGGGGAGATTGTTGAGAACATGTGTGAAGGATAAGTCCCACATCGGATAAATAGAAAACATGTTGGACCTTAGTATAAATTTGGTGGCTCACCACTTACAAGGCTTAGCCTTTTAAGTGGATATGGGTCATTCAATATATATTGGGTCCATGTGATGTGGTGGACTCCGTGGATACTCCCAATGGATTGGGCCTATGCGCACACGGGAAGAACGTCAGGCGGATCAGACTCCCAACAATTTAATTCATTTGGATTGGTTGAAATCTATTTTCCCCTATGTGTATTTTAGTATTTGGTAGTTTCAATTTCTGGATTTGGGCCTGATCTGTTGAGTTTGAGTGGAACCCCATCAATTTTTCTGATGTCGTTGTGCGTGTTGTTAGTTCACTACATTTCCCATCCGGACAGTTTTACCAGATTGCTCCTAGAATCCTGTTTTTTGATTCGGGACCCTCCTTGACACTCATTTCACTCGCCTGTGCATTGTTCCTCGCGATAACCTTTGTCCCACCTTGTAAATCTTTAAAAAGCTTGTTTACTTCAAATGGGGTTATACACACTTGAGATGATGTTTGCTGTTAACGGAAATGGATGCGATGTTTTACAAACAGAGATTTGACAATTAGGATTGTGGTACGAAAGATTTATGGACACTCGTTTGACACGTAGTGATGTTGTGAGATGGGCCCTTGGACGAAATCGAAAACAATATTTATGAACACTTAGTAAATTGAGGAATAATGAAAGTCAAATGATAAAGCATGGTGGTACGGCGCTAGGGCCACCAATCGGTGTGCTGCTAGGAAGGGTTCCATGAGACTCATAAGACTCGGAAAGGAAGTATGTGTTAATATAACATCCAAATGTCAAGTTTATGATTGAAACGAACATGAGATAAGTAAGTTTATGAAAATGGACTGTGATGGGACATGTGGATCCTTGTGGAAGTGCTTTGTCCTTCCAAATAGATAGATTTGCAAATACACTGTGCCTGACTTCCAGCGGCTGTATAACCCCTTAGATTCTCCTAGGAACCCAACCTCTTCTACAATCAATAGCAGGGTAGACAAGAAAAGAAGAGAATTTTGAGCAGAAGAAAAGAAGTTGATATTGAAGAACCCAATGAGACATGGCATACAGCAGGAAAATCTCACTACTAACCAGAACTGACTTGTGGTTGAACTGCGACCCATTAAAATGCAAACCGGCAGAAGCACTACCAAACATGCTAAAAATGGAGGTCAAATGAAATCTGAGGCCGTCCCTTTTTTATTGCTTAAATCTAAAACAAACCCTCAACTTGGCATCCCTTCAATTTGTTTCCACGTAAACAAAATAAAAAGTGCGTAACAGTAACCCTTAAGAAAAACACTAGAACATTGAGAACGTGCCTCTAAGTCAATTGGAAATGAAGAGATGAGAGGAAATACTAAAAATTAGATCTTCGATTTCTGACTGGCATGATCTCCTCCTTCTCCCACCCAATTCACTCTCTTATTGATTGTCTCCAAAGAAACTCGCCACATTACAGTTATTTTTGACAAATAGAGCAAGTCTAATTCACAAAAAATTCAAGCATTTGTGAGAATTGAACTTAGAAAGGTCATCACTCCAGCCAAGATGATTCAAGTTAATAACATGATGAGCTTTTAAAGAAGGAATCTTCTGCTATGTATTGAATATCTTTCAGAATTTGCAAAGGAAAAAAATTTACTAATGAATAAATATTGGCACATTGTCTTGTCTCCTTCACCAACAGGGAAAGTATACAAAGCAATCAGGTTGAAGCAACTTATAATGAGCCCAAAATAAGTGACAATCGACTCAACCAAGTCCACTATCGGTTAAGAAACAACTGAATTCAAACAGAAAGGAATGACAAAGAAAACCTGTTTATGCATAACTTCCCAGCTCCAGATGTTCCCCTGTTTCTTTTTCTTTTTTTAACTCTTTCTTATGCTTGTTTCTTCGCTTTTAGCTCTGATTTTCTGCTGTGCTTTTTGTATTCTATCTTGCTGATAAGAAGTAATGATGTGCTTTTGGTTTTTTATTGAAGCTTTCCTTATTTTTTCCTTTTTTTCAGGAGCCTTTGGATACGCAATTGTCCTCTTTCTCGACGGAGTTGTCCTCTTTGGTCGTACGAAAGGACTCATTATCACTACAATAACCATAGGAAGTGTCCTCTTCCTCGATGGAGCTGTCCTCTTTGGTCGAATGAAAAGACTCCTTATCGCTACAATAACCGTAGGAAGTGTCCTCTTCCTCGGTGGAGCTGTCCTCCCAATCACTATAGGTACAGAAGAAGAAACTCCAAGCATCTGGCACTATCCAATCTTCCTCATGACCATACGCAGCGGGTGAAGCCAAGCTCTCCACATATGAAGCAAGATAATCACCATGTTCACTCCATGGGAGAGGAATATCTCTTTTTGACATTTCATCAGGATTGTACGCTAACAATTGGTAGCCATCCACTGAAATAAGAACTTCACCATCTTTCGTAAAGCACAACGGAACCAAGCTCCCGAAATATGGCCTCGGTAAGATCCCAAAATCCATAGATATAATGAAAGATCGGGTCCATGACTCTACCACACCATGTTCCTTCATCACCAACACCTCGATAAAAATGGGTTTCAATTTATGAAGTTCATCATCATAAGTAAAATCATGTTCATCACCTATGTAACCAGGTTCAACTTCATCAGCCCCTTTACAGACATAGCGTGCCATACAAAGACATCTCTCCAAAACTCCCAACCCTATTATAAGACAATTGTTTTTCCCGTTGTTAGGTAGTGGTGGCATCGGCAATCCTACAAATTCATCTGTAAGCGGATCGAAATAAACAATCCGGGTCAGGGTTGGAAAGCGGATATTAGGATTCGCATCTTCAGTGATCAGCCAATGCAACTTTTCATTCGCTAACTGTCCAGAATTCAGGCCCCTTCTATATTCCTTCACGGCAATAGAGCTGCAAATCATCTTGTCCCATTTTCTTCTCCTACAACTAATGACAGTGACCGATCCATTGAAATCCACCATTACTGCCTTGTAATCGTCTGAGTAGGAATCATAACAGAGTCCAGATTGAGGGGTTCCACAAGTACAAATCGAGAGCAAATTCGGACTACCATTTCCCTGAATAGCGAGCACTTTGGCGCATTGCCTGATTGTAGGGTTCCACAAGTACAAATCGGCAAAATATATTACAAGCAACAAGCCATTGCATGAACCCAATATCTTGAAAGAATTCGGTGAGACCTTAATATTATTACCCTTGAGAGGAAGAGTATCGCTCGACCAAGTGTGTAGATCATTGGAAGAGAAGAACTCGCCATTTGAAATATTGGAAAAATAAAGGAACCTTTGGGATGGAGAAGATAGAGTGAATTTAGGATTGGAGATTAGAGATCGCCATAGCTTTGAAACGCACCTGAATCGGAGTAGGGATTCGGGTGGTAGACGGGAGAGGATTTCAATCAACATTTCTTCTGGCATGTTTTGATGCTGCTGCTCTGATGCCATCACAAAGATGCGGATGCAACAATGCCTCTGTTTCTTTCTATACTCATCAAAAGGTGTCTAAGAAGCACCTTTCTCTTTCGACCAAGATGAAGTTAACCTGCAATTATTGCTGCATTCTCTGCACACGCCCTGAAAATCAGTCATGTCTGTCTTCAATGTTTTGGACGACAGTTACCCCAAAATCTAGTCTTTACGTACAAATGAAGGCATGAGATCACCTCGAGTATTAGGCAAAAATGGATTGATTTTTGAGCAAATGAGGAAACCATTTTTTAAAATTAACTCATTTCTATTTGCAAAAATGGATTGATTTTTTGGGATTCTCATCTTAGCGAATGAGAAACAAGACCCAATTAGATGCATCTAAAGGTCTAGATACATGCATGGTACATGATGGACTGACGGTGATAATGGCTTGAGATTTTTCTTCGTTAGTTTGTATTATGGTCCCATTCTCCCTACTTCGCATTATGGTACCGTTCTCCCTCAAGTTATGGTCAGCTTTTTTGCCTGATATTTTTTTAATTTTTTGTTTAGCTTTTCATCGTAATTTTTTGAATTTATTATTTGTCTCAGAAATACAAATCAATATAAAAAAGTGTACCGAATTTGAAAAGGTATATAAAAGACGAGAGATACGAATTTAGTCATAATTTTTTGTTTTTAAACTTCTCTTGAAGACGAAAGATTACGCCAAAAAAATCATCAATGCAAACAGCATCACTGATATCCAAGGTGGTAAGCTTATTTCGCATGGCTAGCCATAGAATGAAAGCGCACCTTGGGACATGTTTGTGGAACAAAATAGTTGCCATGTAAAGAAGGAACCATATCACATAATCCTCTTTAGCCATCAGGCAACAGATTATTAGGAGTATTATTGACAGATCTATGGAGTAATGTGGTGATCCGAAAGAGTTGAAATGGTCTAGAAACAGTTTTACAGTAGGTAAACCGTTAGGAAAGGGAATCAAAGAGAGGATCAATGGGCTTTTTTTCATCCTAGCAAACAAGGTATCATCCACGTCAAGCTCCCTTGTTTCTCACAAGTTCAACCCCCTATTTTTTAACTAAAGAAGACCTAAATGAATGCAGCACAATATTTGTTCAAATTATCTATTCTCCCATTTTTCAGGGTATACTCTCAAACCACCAGACAGCGGAGATAACTTATAAGCAAAGAGATCAATTGATGTTGGAGCTTGAAATGATTCATGTGGCCAAGAAAAAAAAAAAAAAAAAGGGAAGTCATCGATGTATCATATAGCTGTGGCCTGCGGAGCTTCATAGGGTCTTATGAAAACCCAGCATTTCTTCGTGTCAGGGTAATCGAAGAGAAACTGTTGCGCAAATTTCTCTTTATGTTGGGAAACCTGACATCTCTTCTATGTACAAATTTGCAAGTGGTGAAAGTAGCAAATACATGTATGGCACCTTGGTGTTATTTTGACTGGCATCTCTTGCTTAGACCTTGGTATTTTGATGACTATGTTTCCTTAGCAAGATAGCAAGTAATACTGAATCCACAAGGCTATGGAATTCAATCCTATTCATGATTTCTCGCAATTGTGATGTTGCTGAAAAGCCATTTATAGACAGGTGTGAATCGAACGCTAATGGCATCTCCTCCTTTGTACTCGGGGCATCTCCTCCTTTGTACTCGGGCTATAAGATGATTTCGTACCGACACAACTCTGCTAACGATACTTAGTTTGGCGTTGATGCTCAACTCATTCAGGACTGTGCTAAAACTACTTAAGCCACTGATTAGGAGACTTATAATCATGGTAATAAGACACTTGCAATCTAACCTAAAAGGGGAGGAAGAGCATACAGAATGCTAAATACAGCATCTATAATACCTCTGCTGCCTTACAGATTTCAGGTAATACTCCTTCCACCCTTCCGGGCATAAATAACGCAGGCAACAACAATAATGTGGTTGGTCCAGCAAAATCTCCTTGCAAACGCTGATGATGAATTTCGCTGCCTAGAACATTCAGGTGGCTTACCAAAACTGCAAAATGGATCAGTGTAACAAAAATTTTAGCTGGTATAAAGTCAGTCTTTGTGAAAAGATAAGATGCTCAATCAATATAGAAAACAAACAGAGTTCAGTTACAAGACCAAGCAAAAAAAAAAAAAATCAGCATCTCCAGTAGTTATGGCTCAACCAAAAAACTATGAGGCCAAAATAAAACTAAATAAAAGATGGGTCTTGCTAATCGCTGCCTACTAGGCGGCCTGTAAAATGTATATAAAGACAAACAAGATCGGATTTCAATACACATCTCACAAATATTAATACACTTCTCTCAGATTTCGATACATCATTTACACATTATCTTCCACCCTAGCATTTTCCATAAAAGATAACCTAATTGCAGCTTCAAGCATCTGCGAGAATTGAAATTCGCAGTTACAAAGGTCATCACTTCACATTCTCATTGTATACAGCCAATATTATTAAAGTTAATGACATGAGGTACTTTTAAAGAGTGAATCTTCTCCAAAGTGTTGACAATATACAACATTTGCAAACCTCAAAAACTAACAATGTACAAAGCAATCCGAATGAAGCAACTTATAATGTACCCAAAGTATGTGATTATTGACACAACCAAGTCAACTATAAGTGTATACGTCAGGAAACACTGGACAAAAGGAGACTGTTATACGTAAATTACACTGAATACATGTTTTTTCCCTGTTTCTTTTTCTGCAAAGTAGTGAATATAGCCAAATTTGCAAAGGCCAAAAACTAACAACTAACAAATATTGGAACATCGTCTTGTCTTCTTTGCGAACACGTCAATTGTACAAAGCAATCAGATTGAAGCAACTGATAATGAACCCCAAATAAGAGATAATTGACTCTACCAACTCGACTATCCATCAAGAAACACTTGAACATCATACAAAAAGCAATGACAATGAACACCTCTTTATGGAACCTCCCAACTCCAGATTTTTTTCCTGTTTCTTTTTATGCTTGTTCTTTCATACAAAAAGCAATGACAACGAACACCTCGTTTTTAGCTACTGATTTTCTACTGTGCTTTTTTTTTTTCAGTCGTGTTGATAAGAAGTAATGTTTTTATTTAGCATTTCCTCATTTTATTTAATATTTTCAGAAGCCTTAGAACATGCAATTGTCCTCTTCCTCGGTGGAGCTGTCCCCTTTGGTCGAATGAAAGGACTCCTTATCACTACAATAACCATAGGAAGTGTCCCCTTCCTCGATGGAGCTGTCCTCTTTGGTCGAATGAAAGGATTCCCCATCACTATCAGAACCAAAGGAGATGTTGCCTCCCTCGATGGAGCTGTCCTCAAAATCAGTAGCGGAACAAAAGAAGAACTTCCAGGCATCTGGCCCTTGCACTACCCAGTCTTCCTCGTGACCATACGCAGCGGGTGAAGTCAAACTCTCCACGTATGAAGCCATATAACTACAATGTTGATTCTTTAGGAGAGGAATATCCCTTTTTGACATTTCATCGGGATTGTAAACAAAGAATAGGAAGCCATTCACTGAAACAAGAACTTCACCATCTTTTGTAAAGCAAAATGGCACCAAGCTCCTGTAATATGGCCCGGGCAAGATCCCAACTTCTTCAGATATGATGAAAGCTCGGGTCCATGACTCCACCACACCATGTTCTTTCATCACCAACACCTCGATAGAAATGGGTTTAACTTCAACTTTTAAAGTAAAACCAGGTTTATGGCCTGTGTAACCAGGTTCAACTTCATCACCCACTTCCAAGACAGAGCGAGCCATACAAAGACATCCCTCCAAAACTGCCGACTGTGTTATTAGGGTATTGTGTTGCCCATTGTTAGGTGCTGGTGGCATCGGGAATCCTACATATTCATCTGTAAGCGGATCGAAATAAACAATCCGTTTCGGGGTTGGAAAGCGGCTATTAGGATGTGCACGGCCAGCGATCAGCCAGTGCAACTTTTCATTCACTACGGGTCCACAACGCAAACTCTCTCTATCATCCACGTCCACCTTGAGAGGGTTACAAATCGTCTTGTCCCAATTTTTCCTTCTAAAACTAATTACAGTGACCGAGCCATCATACTTATCCACCGTTACTGCCTTGTAATTGTCAGAGTAGGAATCATTAGAGTCCAGAAACATTCATAAAATCATAATCACGGGTACTACTACCCGCCCCAAGCGAGAGCACTTTCGCGCATTGCCTGATTGTAGGGTTCCACAAGTACAAATTGGCGTAATAGCTTACAAGCAAAATCCCATTGCACGAACCTAAGATCTGAACATTATGCCACATGGCCATTTTGCTCATTACCTTATTGTTGATGTCCAGAAGCATTTGTTTGAGAGGAATAGGACCGGTGAACGACGCGTGTTCGTCATCGAAAGAGTAGAACTCGCTATATTTGTGATTGGAGTAAATTAAGGGGGTGTTTGGATACTTGTTTTTTACATTTTCACTTTGACATTTTCTAGTTTTGGGCTGTTGGGGAAACTTTAGGGCCAGGCATAACACATTTTGCATTTCCGAAGTACATAAAAAAAAAAAAAAAAGGCATAACACATTTTACAAAAGCTAATTTTCAATTTTTGAAGAACGAAAAGAAAAGCCAGAACTAGGGTGTGTTTGGCACCCTCTTTTTTGCATTTTCATTTTTGGTTTTCTACTTTTGGCTGTATGGGAAGCCAAAACACATTTTATTTATTCTCATTTTTGGATGAAGGAGAAGAGAAACCAAAAATAGGGTTGCCTGGTGGTAGCATTAGCTTGGATGGTTGCATTGAGGTTGGTGTCATGCGGATAATACGAAGAATAACTCTATTGGATTTTGCTTATTTTGTGCAAAAATTTCCGGTAATGTGATATGAAGCTCGATGGATTTTTCTTATGGAGAAACAGCCCTCTATTATAACGGCATGAATTGAGATGTGTATGGCACATCATCAAAGTTCTAAGAATAAAAACCAATAACCTGGCTTGTTTTTTTTCATCGGCAAAAATATTTATTAATGAAATCTTGACAAAGGGTACATGAAGATGAGGGGAAGGGACTCCAACCAATGGTTAAAGAAATTAAAACATTTAATGGTCCGAGCCCGACACACCCAATGGCCAGGCTTGGAACACTGAAGCTCAAAACAAAGAAAGGGCCGAGCCCAACAGACTTAATGGCTTAAGCCAGAACTGGGCACACCAAATAAAACAATTAAGCCCAAAGAAACCACAGAAGCAATCTCACATCCTTCAGCCGCCCACAACCGATCGTGACCACGCAGCCGCCAACTGCCCTGCCCCCAGAAAAACACTCCGCCATACCGACACCAGCCTCCACCAACTAACACCGTTAGGCCAAGCCGGACACACCCAACAATGTAGTCCAGTGGGCAGTAGGAAACCAACATCCGGAAGAACGGGATCCAAGTAGCAGGCAAGGTCTCCATGCTGTTAAGCCCATCCGGTTTCACCCAATAGTGAAACCAGCAGAAACCGAGAAGCCGGCACTCTGAGCAGTGACCGACAAAGAGCAAAGGGGGAGAAAGAGGAAGATATGCTCCTGGACCACCACTGTCGCGCAACTCAGTCGAGAAAGAGACGTCGTAACCGCACCGCCATAGATCCCCCACATCGTTTGCTCCCAAAAAAGACCGCCAAGATCCACCAACTACGAATCCCATAAACGACCAAGGAAACACGCCACGAGATCCCATCCGCCGCCATCCAAGCTCACCAAAAGCAGACAATGAACCCCTAAAAAGAGAGAGAGAGAGAGAGAAACCTAGGGGGAGACTGGCTGTGGCAGTGCCCCCGGGGGCACGGGTAGCCTTATGGGCACAGCAAACGCCGAAGGTATCTCAAACTCCATGGATTTAAACTCTCTCCTAGACTTGGTTTGAACAACTTTCAAAGGTTGCCCCAATACTCAAGTTTTCTTTTAACGTGTATCCTTTATCCTTAGCATGGTTCGTAACTCCGGTTGATTATCCAGCAAATCATAATAACATATCTTAAGCACATTCATCTTGTTCTTCATAACAGGCCTTTTTTTAGATATTACTCCTAAAGATATCAAAGCAAATTCTTTTCAACCTATATGACACTAGGGGTCAACTGAAACTGACATAATAATTCGCTCATCTTCTATATTTTTGTTTTGGAACTCCCCACTAATTAAATATCACACAAGTCACAAGTATACCGATTGTTATTGAACTCAATAATCTAGTATCTCACATGATTAGCACCGAATCTATTTTGACTTCAAATTTCCATGATTAACACCAATATATTGGTTTGAAAATTCAAAAATTTATTGCAACATAAAGTTCCTTTGAAATATGGTTTCGTTACGTATCATCATTTCATGGCAAGCAACAAGAGTATGCTCAACTGTTCGCAAGAGATGATGTAATGTGGAAGAGATTTGGTGCTCTGGCTTTGTCCTTCGAAACAGAAACATTCACAAATATTCAGGAGACTGTGTTCAGCGGCTGTATACCTCTCAAGAGTCTCCCAGGAATCTAGGATCCTAACCTCTTCTACAATCAATAGAAGGGTGGAGAAGAAACGAAATTGATATGGAAGGAAGCAATGAATGATTTGAACTGAAATAGCGTACAGTAGGAACATCTTGATACTTACCAGAATGGAGTTGTGGTAGAACTGCGACCCATCAAAATGCAAAACTGGCAAAAGCATTGCCAAACATTCTAAAAATGGAGGTCAAACTTAATCTGAAACTGTCCCTCTTTTATTGCTAAAATCTAAACTAAACCCTCAGTTTTGTCCCTTCGCTTTGTTTCCACATAAGCAGAATACTGCATAACAGCAACCTTTTAGAAAATTATCACTAAAACATTGAAAACGTGCCTCTAAGTCAATTAGGAATGAAGAGATGAGAGGACATAATAAAAGTTAGAAACTAGACTTCTAACAGGTATGCATCTTCCTTCTCACACCTTGGAATCCAATTCATTCTCTTATTGATTGACCCCAAGGGACACTTACCGCGTGACAGTTATTTTGAAGTGAGAATGCATCCACAAAAAAAGTGAGCCTAATTCATAGAAAACTCATCCAAGTCCACTATATGTTAAGAAACACTAGAATTTCTGCAAAGTATTGTACATATCCAAAATTTGCAAAGGCCAAAAACTAACAACTAATAAATATTGGAACATTGTCTTGTCTTCTTTGTGATCACGTCAATTATACAAAGCAATCAGATATACAAAAGCAATCAGATTGAAGGAACCGAAGATGAACCTCATATAGGTGATCACTGACTTTACCAACTCTGACTATCCAGCAAGAAACATTTCCTCATTTTATTTTGTCTTTTCAGAAGCCTTAGAACATGCAATTGTCCTCTTCCTCTGTGGAGCTGTCCCCTTTGGTCGAATGAAAGGACTCCTTATCACTACAATAACCATAGGAAGTGTCCTCTTCCTCCATGGAGCTGTCCTCCTTGATCGAATGAAAGGACTCCCCATCACTATCAGAACCAAAGGGGATGTCGTCTTCCTCGAAGGAGCTGACCTCAAAATCATTACAGGAGCAGAAGAACATACTCAAGGCATCTGGCCCTTGCACTACCCAATCTTCCTCGTGACCATACGCAGCGGGTGAAGCCAAACTCTCCACATATGAAGCCATATAACTGCAATGTTGATTCCTTACGAGAGAAACATCCCTTTTTGACATTTCATTGGGATTGTAAACTAAAAATTGGTAGGTATCCACTGAAACAAGAACTCCACCATCTTTTGTAAAGCAATATGGCACCAAGGCCTTGTAACCTAGCCGCGGGAAGATCCCAACTTCTTGAGATATGATGAAAGCTCTGGTCCATGACTCTGCCACACCATGTTGTTTCATCACCCACACCTCAATAAAAATGGGGTTAACTTCAAGTTCACCTTCTAAAGTAAAATCTTGTTCTTCCCAGACATAGCGAGCCATACAAAGACATCCCTTCAAAACTCCCAACCCTATTATAACGGTATCGTGTTGCCCATTGTTAGGTGCTGGTGGCATCAGGAATCCTACAAATTCATCTGCAAGCGGATTGAAATAAACAATCCGGTTCGGGGTTAGAAAGCGGTTAGGATTTGCACGGCCAATGATAAGCCAGTGCAACTTTTCATTCACTATGACCGAGCCATGATATTTATCGAAAAACTCTCTATCATCCACGTCCACTTTAAGAGGGCTACAAATCGTCTTGTCCCATTTTTTCCTTCTAAAACTAATTACAGTGACCGAGCCATCATAATCATCCACCGATACTGCCTTGTAGTCGTCAGAGTAGGAATCATAACAGAGTCCAGATACATTCCTAAAACGATGATAATCAAAGATACTACCCACCTCAAGCGAGAGCACTTTCGTGCATAGCATGATTGTAGGGTTCCACAAGTACAAATCGGCGTAATAGCTTACAAGCAACAAGCCATTGCACGAACCTAAGATTTGAATACGATGCCACGAGGTCATTTTGTTCAGTTCCTTATAGTTATTGTTGATGTTACGAAGCATTTGTCCGAGAGGAATAGGACCGGTGGACGAAGTGTGTTCGTCATCGAAAGAGTAGAAGAACTCGCTATGATTTTGATGATTGACAATATAGAGGTGTCTTTGGGATGGTGAAGACAGAGGGAATGTAGGATGGGAAATTAGAGATCGCCATAGCTTGGAAACGCACCTGAATCGGAGTTGGGATTTGGCTGGTAGACGCGAGAGGATTTCGATCACAATTTCTTCTGGGATTTCGATCGCCATAGTTTACAGGCTACAACTCCTTTGATAGGTTTTCAAGAGAACAGGAAAATAAAAGACTTCCGCTCTCTCTCTCTCTCTCTCTCTCTCCTTTGTTTGATGGCTAAAAACAGCACTTAGTACACACAAGTTTTACCCAGAACCTTGAGGTTGCGGGTTCAAATCCCGCTTCCCCACACTGTCACGGCCAACTATACCAAATCCTTTATCAAAGTAAATAAAGGATAGCGGGAATCAAACCCGTGTCTTCTCCTTGGCAAAGAGAAATTTTACCATTTTACCATATCCGCATTTTGTTGTTATTGAGAGGCAATATGTCTACACATATATGAGATATATATGTCTGGATTCTATTTGTGCAGTTACTGGCGAGAGACTCTTTTTAAGGGAATTTGGGTCATTGATTGTCTTTTTCTAGGTATTTTCTGGGTGAAGTTTCTGTGTATATAGCATTTTCTGGCTAAAAAGGTGGGTGGGTGGGGGCGAGAAATTGTGAGAATCATGAATTATTTTAACCCAATTTTGTTCCTCACCACATTTGGTAAGAGGGAAAACATTACTTTTCTTTTTCTTTTTTTTCTTTTCTTTTCTCACTTTTGATAGAAATCACACCCCTTCCTTTTCTTTTCTCACCCACTCAGCATATGAATTTTGGAAATGATATGGGTACACCACTTCTGCACACCACATGCACACCAAGGTGATGTGGTACATGAGGAGAAGCTAAATGTGTGGACTACCTAAAAAATGGGCCTCTCCTCGTCTGCCACATTACTTTGGTGTGCATTTATGGTGTACCCTTAGCATTTATTGGTGGGTTTTTGGGTTCATGAATCATGAGCGTGCGAGTTATGAACCGCCGGAGTAGGAGTACTTCTATTTCCGGTATTCTCTGCAGTATTTTTGGAGTAAATTAAGGGGGTGTTTGGATATGGAGTACTTGTTTTTTTTTCATTTTCATTTGGAAAATTCTACCGACAATACAAGTATTCTTTGACCGGTGATGAAGCGATTTCCAGCACTACTCGATGGATGACCAGCAAAACAAACAAGACCAGGCACACCGATGTGATGTTAGCCAAGCCTCTGATACCTAAGTCAGTCAATTTTCGTGTGTAAAGAAGTATTGCTCAAGTAATCAGAATACTAGAATATACCAGATTCTTAGTTATACAGATGATTATATAGGCATTTATGGTGGCCGAGTCCCATTAAGACTAGGAATCTTGACTCCTTGCTAGTTGTGTTTATCCTTTTAGCTCCCTTATTGCATTAGGTTCCTCAATCCTATCCGGATTCAGACTCCTAACGTCTTTTGGGTATGTTTAGGGATAAACTCGATAATCCCTTAGGCTTATCCTTGTGTAATACTCCCTCCATCCCAATTTGCTTGCCCCTTTTGGGAAAGTAAATTTTTAAGGGGTGTGAAAACTTTGTATGGTCTTTTCGGTTTTGCCCTTAAGTCCAGTCAATATTACTGTGGCCAATTTTGTGGGGCTAATTGTTTATATAAAACTCAAAACATATGCAATATGGATCTTGTTTGATAGATATCAATTAGTTTTATTATACAAAGTTTTCAAAATTATAAAAACCGTTATAAAAGATAACGGAAAAGCCAATGGAGATGGAAAAAGTACTTTTTAAGGGTAAAACTAGAAAGTTGCCATGTTTTGATGGATTTTTTTAGAAATGGGACAAATATTTTGGGACATCCCAAAATGGAAAGAAGGACCAGCAATTTAGGACAGAGGGAGTACATCCCTCCATTTAGGTCTAGAGTCTCCCTTGGGGTTCAAAGACATTTTCCGGACATTTTCTACACCGTTTTAAACATGCTGATGGGCCTGATGGTCTGGCTAGTCTCTTTATCCGACCTGGCCTCTATACCCGAGCTGGCCTCATTTGATCGGACTGACCATCAGTTTATCCTTATCAATTGATAAGAGTGCATTCTTACCGGTAAAAGTGTTTGCACTCTTACTGGTTAAATAACATTCTTACCGGTAAAAGAGTACTTTTATCGTCCTCCTATTGGGCTGACAATAGAAGGACTGTTTTCATTTTGATATTTTCTAGTTTTGGTTGTTTGGAAAACTTCGCATAAAACATTTTACAAAAACTCATTTTCATTTTTTGATGAAGGAAAAGAAAAGCCAGAAGGGTGTGTTTGGCACC
Source organism: Gaultheria prostrata (assembly GCA_036023075.1). Classification (NCBI taxonomy): domain Eukaryota; kingdom Viridiplantae; phylum Streptophyta; class Magnoliopsida; order Ericales; family Ericaceae; genus Gaultheria; species Gaultheria prostrata. The sequence goes on from JAXBDA010000981.1 coordinate 55,159, forward strand.
CTCTTTTTTGCATTTGCATTTGTAATTTTTCTACTTTTGGCTGTTTGATAAGCCAAAGCACATTTTTTTGAAAAATGAATTCTCATTTTTGGATGAAGGAGAAAAGAAGTCAAAAGTAGGGTTTGAGGTACTTTTCTCATTCTCATTTTTCACTTTTCCCATTTTGGTTATATAAAATACCTACAAAATATATTCAACACATATCTTCTGGTTTTCCCACAAGCGAGACCATAGTTTGAGCCTCGGCAGAGGCATTTGGGGTTTAGGGCTATGGATAGCTTCTACTCTCTCTGGACTAACTCACTAACTCCCCCACTAACCCCTGATATATATCGAATGGCAAAAAAAAAAAAAACACTACTCCTATTGCAAAATCCACATTGCACATTTCTTCCAAACGCTTTATAGATTCAATGATACTCCCTCCATCCCATTTATAATGTGAACATTTCTATATTGGGATATCCCTCAATAAGTGTGTGTTTTGAAAAGTTAACAGGCAAAATTATACAATTATCATTTTGCCCTTTTGAAAAGTTAGTGGATAAATAGTTAATGGGTAAAAGTGGAGGATAATTTTAGAAAATGGAGGTAAAAGGTGATGTGGAAGGTAAAGAGTGGAGGTAAAGTTGATGTGAATTGTGTACTGGTGATGTTTCTTTAATAAGTTGAATTTACAAAGCCACACACTTAAAAAGGGACAGAGGCAGTACCTTTGACCATAATTCAAAAAGGTAAAAAAAATGTAAAAAGCCAAAAAATAAAAAAAATTAGATTTGAACTGGCAATTCTAGCCCCAAAGAAATGCAAAGCATCAGAATGTTAAGAAACAAGTTTGCTAAGTTGAAAGTAAGTCTGTTTTTCCGGGAATGTGGTATTAAGCTCGACGGATTTTTTGGAGAGTGAAGTATAATGGCATGAATTGAGCTCTCTTAAGTGCACGGCAATACATTACCAAAGTTCTAAAATTAAAAACCAAGAACACCCTGGCTTGTTTTTTCTCTGAGTGTTACTTTCACATCTCCTACAACACCTCATTCATTAGGCTAAAAGATCAAAGAATACAAATCTATTCAATTTCAAAACCAAGAAAAGAGAAAATGAAGACAGATTGATGGAAAACAGAAGAGGATCTCCTCGCAAGCTAACAGCTACTTTAACTGAGATTTACAGAGTACATTTTACAAACAAATTTTGACACCGAGGTAAGAACAACAATGACAACAAATACAGGTAAAATAAACAAAACGAAATGAGCAAAAACAAAAAATAACAAAAAAAAACAAACAAAAAAACTATAGAGGTTGCTGCTTACGCAGCTTGTTCCCAACATAGAGCAGGTGTCTGATATTTGTTGAGGGATAATGTTGGAGTAACTTGAGATTAGCAGTGAAATCACCAGCAAGTAAACGCCTCCGGACAAGAATCAGCATGGCACAACATATCCGAAGTAGAGTTTCCTGCATTGGAAGTACTGATATATGAGGCTCGAACTTCGAAGTACTACTTTATATGTTACAAACTAAGAGAGATCCTCAAAGATAGTTCGCACACACACACATGCGCGCGCGCGAGAGAGAGAGAGAGAGAGAGAGAGAGAGAGAGAGAGAGAGAGAGGTAACAAATAATCCAAAGATCTCACACTGATAGCAAATAAGGGCTCATTTGTTTGCCCAGATATAAACTGAACCTATACAAAATCCATAGCATACCCATGCAATATACCAGCCCTGGACATAACTCAGCATATGAAATGCTTGAGAAAAAGTAAACCCGGAATTTAGCTTTGGTGCATTTTCAGTTGTGTCCTAAAAAACAACCACAAGCTTTACAGTGATCAAAGGTCAAAACACTCAACTCAGTACTAGCTTGTGGAGAGGACACCCTCCGGATTTGTTATCCCGTCTCAACAGACTAGTAAATCTATACAACTTACAAGCAGATATCCAAATGACTGGAGATTCCTCTCTCGGTGTTTTTTCGCCTAGTAAGACTAAAATGAGTCAATGATGCATAAACTCATCTTTATATTAGTAGCATATCCATAGCCGTACTAGTCTCGTGATTATGAAAATTGTGTACCACATTCTTTTGAAGAGAAATGTGACTTTGCTATAGCCAAACAACTGAGACTAAAAGTAATACAAGCTGTCATTTCTATACGCATTTTGTATTCTTCCAAAGTTTCCCATATCTTGGGGTGCGCCTCACCACATGACAGGGAGGGTTTTGAAAACAACTCCTCCTTACATTTCTTTTGATCACCACTCATTCCAAACATCAGCACTACTAAATATTATAGGAATAAGCCCCGGTAGAGCAAACAAGAAACTGTTATAAAATAGACAAGTAAAAGAATGGAAATCAATAAAATACACATTAACTTACTTGAGGACCTTCGGGGTCACTTAAGAGTGCATCCCAAATCATAAGAATATCAGCAAAATCGAACTCTTGCGTCAATAGAAGAGTAATCCATCTGAATGAATAAAACTGAGGATTGACCTGTTATTTTAAAGATAAAGCCATGGCACAACACTTTCATCAGTTTCAAACTTGTGGAAGATCGCCAGCCATAGCACAGATTCAGGGCAACGTTTGCCCAAGAATGCCATGCCAGCCATAATATTAGGATAGCGAAATCCAGTTGCATAAAAAACTGAAGGCGGATACAAGATGGAGACAAAATCAATGGCCCCAAAAGATAGAAGATGACACCAACATCTCCACCAGTACAAAGGTGGAAATTTCCTTCACATTGATACCTATCATGCATTCAGTTTTCCAGAACAAGAGTTAAACTGGATGCTGCACTACTGTTCATACAAGATGTGGCAAACCACTTTCTAACCTAACCACAGCGAGCTGCCAATTAATTGGTGATACAAGGTGGCCCACTCATTCACATACCTCTGTCCCCCAAGTAGTGGTGTAATACAAAACCAAACAAGTGTCTCCCATAAGACATCATAAGTTTGACTGTATCTTAGTATCTTACCCACAGAGAACATGTACTTATAAACCCACAAATAAACGAGAGCGAAAAAATTTCATATAGTTTCAAATTATATGGAATTTGTATTGTGTCATTTAATTAAGAATCACAGTACACCATGTTAAACCATCCAACTCAAAACCAATTGGCAATGAGTGAAAAGCTACCCAGGCTCATATACTAGTTTTGGAGGTTTTAACCAATACGGGACAAACTCTAATACTCCCCCACACGAGCAACCAACTCGCACGTGGAGAGAGAAACAACGGATCCTTAACACATGGATCACAACAAACAACGAAAGGTGTGCGCATAAAGCATAAACAACGGAGTAATCAATCAAGAGAGTTTTGTCCAAACACCTCTGAAAGCCTAGCTCTGATACCAAGTTAAAGCATCCAACTCAAAAGCAATTGCCAATAGGTGGAGAAGCCACCTAGGCTCATATACTAGTTTTGGAGGTTTTACTTAACCAATACGGGACAAGCTCCAACACTCCCCCGCACGTGTGACCCTTGACTCGCATGTGGAGAGATAAACAACGGATTCATAACACAGGGATCACAACGAACAACGAAAAGGTGCGCTTAAAGCACAAACATCAGGGTAATCAATCAAGAGAGTCTCATCTAAAAGCCTCCTCCGAAAGCCTAGCTCTGTTACCATATTAAATTGTTAGAGAGAGGGATAAGTTCATTATTTATATCCTTAGCACGCCTCCCCATGTATTGCTAGGTTCTCCTCCATAAGCCGGCTAAACACGTGCAAGCATTCAATAATCAGGTAGGCAGTGGCGTCCAAACACAAGATCTATTGCCTCCTCTAGTGCCATGTTAAAGCATCCAATTCAAAAACAATTGGCAATGAGTGGAGAGGCCACCCAGACTCGTATACTAGTTTGGAGGTTATACTTAACCAATGATCTGACACACCATACACAATATGTTTTCCACTATTGATGGAGCTAAAAGTCCAACAAGGCAACAATCAACAAAGACAGGATCTTTTGAACAATTTGGTCTCATGACTGATGTCTATTTAAGACACACAATTTTACACCGGAGAAAAATACGTAAACATACATCAGATATATGCAACACCTCGGCATCTAACTCAAATGGCTAACACACTTACTTTGGTTGTGACCTCAAGATGACGCCAGAGCTCCTCATCATGTTCCTTTAAAAGCCTTGACAGCTTTGAAATAGTGGAACGGATTCCAACAACACTGTTGTCAAGTTGCTGACAGAAAAGATCCCTGAATCCACTTAATAACTCAACAAAACAAAAAAACGTATCCGCTTCTGCCAAGGCCTGAAAACTCGAGAAAATGACCATTTAAAAATAAAATTAATAAAAAATCAAATATATCTTAGCAGTACACCATACATGATACATTCTACTAGCATTAATGGTTTGTTCTCAGCATTGGCCTGGCCCATGTAACTATGAAAGAAATTACCTACATTGGAGAAGTCAGTAACAATGTTTTTATTTCTTGTTCTTTTGAAGGGAAGTAACAATGTTTATGATACATTCATACGCCGATGACTGATACACGATAATTCAGGTTTGCGCATCCCCCAGACATAGCATTATAACCAAAACCAGTACATAGCAAAAGACACCCAAAAAGTCATCACTAACTGAAAAATGGCAATTGAAATGATTTGTCCACCTATCAAAAGAGGGTAAAGAATACTCCACTCTCATTTGTGTAGGTAATCTCGCCCAAGAAAAAGTGCAAGGATCCTACGGACCTAACACGATCTCCAAAAGAGGGTGAACAAGGTCGGACTCAGTGACTAGCATTGCAAATCTTGAAATACATCTAGAAACTAAATGAAAACTCAACTACCAATAAAAGGCACGTGCAATTTTCCAGTCTACACTAAGTACACAGAGCGTAAAAATCTATCTACGGCCAACGATGGTCCAATATAAAAGTACTTATTAGTGATATAACAGTCCAGAAATTAGAAAACAGGAGAACAAACAAGACCCATTCTCACCGCATTTTCCTCGTTAGGATCATTCCTAAACACATAGAATAAAGGTGCCAGAATTTCGTTCATCCCTTGCACATATCTTATACCAGGATTCAACTTTGCAAATACAATTAATATGTTCTTCAAAGCCTCCTGAAAGAATTTGAATATTCACCTCAGATAAAGCATTCACGTTTCTATCAAATTCATATTGTATAAGAAAAGCTCACCTGATTTGACTTTGCAAATTCTGACTCCCCTGAGAAAAAGTGCATGTCTGGATGAGTACGCTTTACATCTCGGTCAATCTGCTCTGTGAATTCCGAGTCCTACAAAATTGGCAGTGTTAAAGCCGACTAGTGCACCAATCGAAATGCACCACATGCAACTGGTATTCAACTGTATCGCTATGGACAGCAAAGGTGGAGAACTCTGTTCTAGTCATATTAAGAGTTGGCTCAGAGTGACATACACCACATACCCTGCTGTGGCAAGACAAGCTATACTTTTGAACAATGCCCCAAAATCAAACAAGGGCAGACTACATTTAATGGCTAGATAGCCAGACCGAGTTGACAAGTTTGCAATCACTGTTTTGAATAGAAATAAAAAGCTCATACCATATATCTGAGAGAAAATGAAATGTGGAACAAATTGGTGCAACAAATAGGTTATGAATCTTGCCCAGATTTCATAGCTAAACATCAACCCACCCAAAAGACATCTAAGTAGTATCAAGGACGAAGATTACAAAACTGTATTCTCTGTTCTTTCCCCTGGTCCATAGCAACATGGAAAGGGCTCAAAAGAAACCAAAGTGGATAAGGGGCCCAAAGAAAGTTCAGAAACTAAACATTCAAAATTGGTCAAGAGTTCAAGGTTTTTCATATGAAAACTGTCACAGTGTCACATGTTTCATACCTGGAAGAACAGATTCCAGATGCTGGTCTTCCCAAGACTTAAAGGGTGTTCTCCATGAGGAATCGTTGATCTTGAGAGGAAAACACGAGTAACAAATTTTGATTCCTCATTTTCAAAACTTGAGGACTTCTCCAACCTCCTTGTGATTTCTGACTGACTAGCACAGAAACATTCATAAATCCTTTTGCCTAAATAAATGAAAGCAACAGATGCAATTCTAAGATAAACAGAAAGCAAAGTTTTAACATCAGTGAGAGTACTTTGTTTCACAATTTCATTCTTCACTTACCACATAGTAGTACTATTTACTGAAAATAGAAACTGTGAAGTCTATATTATTCACCAAAAAACTGTGTCGGGTAGAATGGAGGGGAATGACAATTACAAAACATTATTACTGCACCAACTGGGCAATAAGACAAAAAAACACGACTTTTGTATTGCTACAGAACCAAACTAAACCAAACCGACGCTGAAGTCCCAATCAAGATCGGTTTACAGGAATGAACAAAATGAGGATTTGATCCTTGCATAGCCTTCAATTAAGAACATCAAAATCAAGTTCACTCTAATGAAAGAGGTTCTAAGGGTCAAACTCCTAATGGTGGATATAAGAAAAGGAACAGATAAGGGCAACTAGCAACTCGCTCAATTTTGCTAAGTAGTAGAGACTACAAAGCTTTATACTCCCTCCATCCTATATTGTTGGTCCTGTTTCAATATTTGTGTCACCCAAAAAATTGTTTGTATCTCATAATCTATGATGTTTTTTGTCATTCCAACAACTTTGTTTAATAAAACTAATTGAGATCTATCAAACAAGATCCATATTAAATATAAAAAACTAAATAGATTACCAATTATAGACAATTCTTCGAGACATCCAAAAAAGGAAAGAGGAGCAACAATTTGGGACGGATGGAGTAGTAGTGAAATTACCAAGAAATCTCACTAAAACCAAATAGAAGTCATGACGAACTGATAATCGGTAACCCCATGTTTGAGCAGCCCAGTTACAGGAGAATTCAAGATTTGAGCTCCACTGATAATGGTTTTTCATCCATCTGAATAAAAGAAAATGGTGACAACAACAGGTTCGGGAAGCAATTTCTGGAAAGTCATTTCACTAAAGATAATTTTGCCCTGCATTGCATTGCAGATATCTGTAGTAACCCCTAATGGTCCGTGTTTGCTCCTAGAAAATTTCAAATGCAGATAACGAAATTTCAACAAAGCCTCCTTCAAAGTTCCCAATGTTTCTTGCAAAAAAAAAAGGAGATAAGATTGTGCATGGAGAAATAACAAAAAAATCGAGACTTACAGGATTCATCAAAAGCTCTTCTCTGAAATGCTTATACTGAGACCTCTTCTTAGCAAATTCTGATGACCAAAGCCCTCTATCCATTGGTAAATACCCCAATAAAAGCTGCTCAGCCACATTCAATAGACCAAAAGTAAAAATTCTACACATTTTAAACATAACCAATGCAGTTTACTCAATCTCTTTTCTTTTCTTTTTTCTCTACAGAATGTATCGGATAATCAGATACCCAACTTTTACACATCTAACAACATCAATGGAAATACAAATAGTTCCGAACCTTCCACGCAGTAGAACGAATACCAGCACCACCTGGAATGCCCTGCGATGCAACTCTTCGCAATTCACCCATATTTACAACCTTTCTTGAAAGCTAAATTCAACAAAAATACACCCATTTAAAACCCGTGCATAAAGACACCCATTGAGGCTGCAATTATGCTGAAATTAAACAGCGGTCGAGTACAACTGTACAAGATCCTAGGAGTATAGTATACAACAACACAAAGACAGTGCATAAACGAATTAGAGTACAAATAGATACCTTCACCTACATTAGATTCCAAAGACACATTTATAAACTAAGTGGGACATAGAAAAATTGTAACAGATAGGAAACCTATGGAGAAGGAAAGAGCACGTCATAGTAAACAAATATGTATGCAAATGAGAAAAAAAGGACACGTTTTATGGGGAACACAATCTCTTTACCAAAAAAGAAGCTTATTGTACTGGCACAATTTTGCTTTCTGCTAGGTGCTTAATATTACAACTGCAAAACAGGAATTATAATGAAGCGAAATACACTACCACAAAAAGTCGTATAGCTCAAAAAGAAGTAACATGCAGACCACAGGCTTGGACAGGAACATCAAGCCAGCCCCATCAACGCAGTAGGAGACATGTCAATTTGTGTATAAGTACCTTATTCATACTGCACTTAGCAATTCTTCAGTTTGTCGCACGGGAGATTTATACATATGAAATCCTTCCATCTTTTATTTTCAAGTGCTATTATATGGCACAAAATGATACAGTTACATATATGTTTACCTATACGTGTAGCTTTCAGGCCCATTTTTTGTTTGACAAGATACGAGCATAGGATTGGACTTATATATCTGACGTGACCAAATATCTGGTCACTGGACAATATATTTACGCCACGCATTAAACATGCCTTGTGTATTAGGAATCCACAAAGTATGAAAGATACAATACCACGGGGTCATCTTATTTTTAGACCCATTGCTTTTAATTCAGTACAATTATGTAGCGGGTTATTCCCTATATGTAGTGGCTTATTCCCTATAAGGCTATAAACCAAAAAGTATGAAATTCACTAGTAATTCTGTCAAACAAACGGGCTGCTAGAGTGCTTTCTAAAAGTTGGTCAATCGACAATCAAGGGTCCAAGAAAGTCTTACAGAAACGTCTTAGACTCTATTTTGATGCTGGTAAGATACTTCCAATTCTACCACTTTAACCAGAAAAGAGGCGAGGGAACAAGTGGTGGCTGACTGGCTGTCAGGCGATCAATACCCCTATGGTTGTAAAATCTTTCGTTACTAAACCAATATTATTTCTATTTATAGTCAAATCATGCATTTCCATCCACCACTCCTAAGTTAAAATCCAGATTCGATCTCTTGAAACATAAAGGGTCAACATGTACAATTGCAAAAGTATAGCAAAAACAGATGGCAGCTATTGCTCTACATATCTTCAAAGTCAGGCATCAAGAAATTGCAATCAACGATCTATTATAATTGAACTCAGGGTTTAATTGAGGCCTCACTAGTGAATGGTGCAATTAGTAGTTGCACGTAAACTGGCCCAGACAGCATAAAAAAGCTACTAATTGAACAAAAGGAGAGAGATATTTGGCTAATTAACCTCTAGTTCGAGCTGAGCTAGGCGAGAAATGTCTTCAGCGGAAGGACTCTCGTCATCACTATCATTGCTGACCGGATCCCTAATTTCCACTTTTGGAGGCTCCGTTCTCACTGCGGCGGTGGCGGAAGTAGTGGTTGATTTAGAGGTAGAAGGGGAAGAATCGGCGAGGGAAGAATCGAGGAGATGGTCGTCGTCATCGTCGTTGTCGTAGGGGGTAGGAGGAGTGGAGGACCAGATAGGACTGTTGAGCCAATCGGGAACTCGCTTCTGAACCATCCTCTCGATTGAAGAGAGAGAGAGAGAGAGAGAGAGAGAGATTTCCAATGATTTCTAGAGCTGGGCGAGCACGAGCAGGAGCTGTTATTCCTCTGGAACCACCATAAACAATCAGCGGAGAGAGAGAGATAGGGAGAGAGAGAGAGAGGGCTAGATAGAGAGCTGCTCCTCACACCTCCCTCTGACACACACCCCAAACCCAGCCCCACTCCCTTTCCGTGAATACCCCGCCCCATTAAACTCTCTAACTACTTTTGACTACTTTCTATTTTCTAATTAATTATTTTCTACTTTTTTTTTCCTGAAAATTTTCTACTTTTTTTTTTCTAACTTTATTAAATTACTTTCTAACTTTATTTATAATTACTTATTTAATTAGTTATTCAATTTTAATTTGGTTAACTAAATTATGTTTCTTGTCTTAACAATGAATAATAAATAAAA